>SEYY01001416.1:85000-90000 GCA_009176605.1 Armadillidium nasatum | reverse complement strand
AGTTATTGTAATATATCGGAAAAATATAAGATATTTTATTTATTAAACCACTCAGATATTAAGGCACAAACAAATCCAGTATCAAATTTATTCAAAGTATTCTTAAAACATGAATAATTAAATGTCGGTTCCACCTTGTCTCTTTTCAAAATTTAAGTAACAGAGAAATACCTCAGAACTAGAGTTTCCAGTTAAAGAAGTTTCAAAATAATATTTAAAATAATAATAAAATTATGAAATCAAGTAAAATAAAATATTTACAATAAAATAAATTTAATTTTAATAAATTCTGGAGATGAGTTTATGATAAGGCCCCCGTAGAATCCGCAATGCGGGGTGGGGGGGCGTGAGCCCGGATGGAAACCTTTGTAATGCAAGTATAAAAACATACATAGAGATAAAAGAAAGCAGTTATATATATATATATATATATATATATATATATATATATATATATATATATATATATATATATATATATATATATATATATATATATATATATATATATATATATATATATATATATATATATATATATATATATATATATATATATATATATATAAGGTTCTAGCCAAATCAAAATTATCAGTCTCAAGTTCTTGAGAATTTTATTATAATAAAAATATAATAAAAATTTTTTTTCCAAAGATATCTTATAACAATAATAATAATAATGATGATAATGATAATTTGTTTTTAACTCATACAGGAAATATGCTGTGTAAATAAATTAATTTAATAATGAAATAAATATATAATCATCTGGCTTGCATTAAAATTTTTTTTAACTCCTAATCATTTTTATGCTGATAAAAAAATAATATATAAAAAAAAAAAGATTGAGAAATACTTTCAAAGTGAATTCCCAACGCAAAATTTGTGAGGTTAGCACGATTTCAATCTTTGAAGGGAATAAAATTAAATTAGTAGGAAATATGGAAGATTGAGGAGAATTCCACAGAACAGAGATGTGTGGAAAGAAGAGTAACCTCAAATAACAAGCCTGGGGTTGCTAATCCAGAAAAACCTGTGTGAAGATCATCTACAGTAGTACCCTTTGTGCCGCAAGGGTGTCTCAAAAATGTTAAATGAGAATGTGTCAACTCTTTCAAACACCTGTCATTGTAGTACCTATAGAAGAGAGGTCGAGTTGCAGATGATAGAGTCATGAAAGTTCTTTAGTAAATAGCTGTTTATAGGTCCCCTCTAGCCTTGAACGTTTTACCTTACTCAAAAGTAGGAGGAGACCCTATCCGCCAGATAAGAGAACAAATAGGAAGGGATGAAACGTGTTAGTTGAAGTAACTTGGAGGAGGGGGGAAAAACAAGATATTTTTCAGTTTCCTTGAAGCCTCTTTAGCAACTCTTGTGAGTTACGGTTTCCAGGACAATTTTTGTTATATTGTGACTAGGAATGATCATATTTTTAACAGGTAAGAATATAAAATAGTTGAAAGAGGTAGGAAAGTTGGTAGGTGTTTTTGAGAGCGATATATATAAAAGTTGGATTTAGGCAGCTGACAGAAAACATGAGGAAACAACAGGTCGATATTTCTAATTCTTAACCGTTATTGTCCAGAGGGCGATCAATTTTTTCAAAACACTGTAACGGGAGACGAAACGTGGGTCCACCACTACGATCCAGGAGTAAAGCGAACCTCTATGGAATTTAGACACCCAAACTCACCTGGCGTACGAAAGTGTAAGAATTAACCCTCGGCTGGTAAACTCATTCTAACAGCATTCTGGGATGTAGAGGACCTCGGAATATCTGAAATCTGCCGAAGGGCATGACTGTAAACTCTGATCGTTATTGTGGGACTCCAGAAATTGAAGTGCCACATCCATCAAATAAGACCAAACCGTACAGTTTCCCTCCTGTATCATGAACAGTGCTTGACCACATTGCAGAGCTTTGACGCTTCAGAAGCTTTAGTGCTTGAACTTCGAGGTCGTTAATCACCCACCCTACAGTCCTGATCTGGCCCCTCCAACGATTTTCATATATTTCCATAGTTGAAGGAGAGTCTCCGGGGAGTGAGATTTAGTTCAGATGATGAGGTGAAGAATGCGGTGGCAGACTGGTTCCGGAAAACATCAAGATTTCTTTTCAACCGGTTTCGAGAAGTAGGTTCAACGTTTACAGAAATATATTGATGTTCGAGGAGATTATATAGAAAAATAATATTACATATTCATCGAATAATCCTTTGATCTTCTTTCAGTCTTTGTTTCATTACCTTATTTTCCGTGAGTCATGTGACCTCAAGCATGTGAGTCAATCACTTTACCGTTCATGCTATGATATATATATATATATATATATATATATATATATATATATATATATATATATATATATATATATATATATATATATATATATATATATATATATATAATATATATATATATATATTCTACCATATCCCGCATGATGCAGGGTGGTGTCGACTGCAGAATGTTTTCACATTTCTGCAATCATACGTGAGACGAAAGAAAAACTGGTTAAAAGGGTTCCCATCCTCTAGAACCATTCGAAGTACTACTGTATTCTTCATTTGACTTGACTGCGACGAAATAATTATTCTTTATTGACCAGAAGTTACCTCTAAAAAAAAATTTATTTTTTTATTTTATTTTTTTTTTTTTTAATTACCGAAAGTACGTTGTATCGAAAGATGTGTTGCCTCACAAAATAATAATTTTATTGAATTTTTTTAATTTAATTTAAAAACAAAAATTTTTTTTAAATATAACGAAAAAAAAAAAAAAAAATTTTTTTTTTTTAACTTCGGTAAATATCATTCTTCACTCATAGTTCTACAAACAATCTCTTCAACCTCAGGAAGAAGATCTCGATGCCTCAGATCCAGCAGCCTACACTTCTCTCTTCTCTTCTTTTTTCTTCTCCTCTCTGCTGCTCTTCTCTTCTGACTTCCTTATGATATTTCTGACTTTTCTTCTTCCCATCTGTTTCCAAGTACATCCACCCTCGACGGCAGTCGAATCATATATATATATATATATATTATATATATATATATATATATATATATATATATATATATATATATATATATATATATATATATATATATATATATATATATATATATATATATATATATATATATATATATATATATATATATTGATTAACCGTTTGTTTTTTTCTCTCGTAAGTTATATTAGTGAACCCATTTTATTATTATTATTCTATAAAGTGTCTAACCGTTAGCAAAATAAATGATTAGAGAATAAAACAGTAAATGTCACAGATTGTTAATTATCATAGAAAGGTTCTTCCTATTGCAGCAGAATAGTAGAAAGATACTCTATGCTTAATCTCGTATGATTTTTCGTCACTTTTTTTTTTTTGGCAGGAAGGCTTGAGTTTGATAAAAATACAATGGTACGGCGATGCATTGGTACCGAGGTACTCGCACGATAATAAAAATAATAATGATAATATAATAATAATAATTCGATTACTGTGATGCTTTTAATTAATCGTAAAAAAAAAAAATTCTGGAGTTATAGTGAATTTAAATACTGATTTTGTTTCCTTTTTGTGCGTGCGTGTGTGTGTGTGTGAGAGAGAGAAAGAATGAATATGAGTAAAAAAAAAAAATGGTTCATGGTAACAGCCTAGTGATAAAACAATGAAACGAAAATCTTTTTAAATGAATAAAATGAAAAACGTTGTAAGTTTTACATAGAAAACATTTTTGTTAAAAAATTTTTTTAAAATGAACAAATTAGAAACATGCTAACAAAATGATTGAATGGTTGTAAACTATTAAATAAGTTGTACATAAAATTAAGCGTACTCTGAAGATTTTATGAACGTTCGTTTCTGGTTTTTTTCTTTGCAGCGAGGACAAGGCCCTGTGACTATGGCCAAGAACCTCAAAAAAGCGGACATTTATTCCCATGAAAATTATTTGGACTCTGAGAATTTGGAGTTCATTGACAACACCTGCAGTAGTGGATGGAGTCGTCACAGTAGTCAATCTATGGGAAGCCCCGTATCCTCAGGCCCTTCGTCCTCCACCGTTCGTTCCTTTGAGGCACGTTCCTCGGCCTCCCATCACCAGTGTCCTTATTGTCCGTACGTGACTTACAAAAAATTTAATCTTACCAAACATATTCGAAAGCATACCGGAGAGACGCCCTTCCGATGTCCGTTCTGTCAGTACTCTACAAGTGATAAAAGCAACCTCAAACCACACATCTTTGCTAAACACAAATCGAATATCTCTTAATTTAAAAAAAAAAAAAAAAAAAAAAAATTTTCAATTTTGAGTTATAAATTTATATAGCGTTTTACAATGGTTTCATTTCAAATTTTAATTTTTCAGTTTGATCAGTGTATATATATATATATATATATTTATATATATATATATATATATATATATATATATATATATATATATATATATATATATATATATATATATATATATATATATATATATATATATATATATATATATATATATATATATATATATATATATATATATATATATATATATATATATATATATATATATATATATATATATATATATATATATATAATTAGAGAATTTTTTTATTGAAAAGTTTTTTATTTTTTTTTTTTTAAAAATGATATTTATATATAATTATAATATAATATATATATATATTATATATTTATATATTATATAATATATATATATATATATATATATAATATATTATATATATATATATATATATAATATATATATATATATATATATATATATATATATATATATATATATATATATATATATAGGCTGATTATTTCATCCCTTATAACTGTTGAAAGCCCACCCATGCCCCCTTCCCCCTTCTGCTGGGAAAGGATCTTTTCTTCATCGCCCTGAGTATATAAACCCTAATTAAGCCCTGCCTTATAACGTTCAATCTCTTTTAGTCTTGAGAGGTAGACTTACATTATGAAATACTATTCAAAA
>SEYY01001416.1:60000-75000 GCA_009176605.1 Armadillidium nasatum | reverse complement strand
TATTAATGGAGGGAGTGTTAGTATTTTGTTTCAGTATACGTAACTGTAAATTTAAACTGACAAAATTTTTAAATCTGTAAACTAATTTTTTTTTTAAAAACAATTTTGCATTATCATAATAAGTTTTGAATAATTGTTGTAAAGAAAAGGCCTATAACTAACTAAGGATCACCAGCCTTTTTTTTTTTTGTACAAAGATGGTCACCATTGAAAAAAAAGTAAATATATATCAATTATTAATATGTATCCATCTGTGAAAAATAATCACATTCACGATTGAGCACATTAACATCCATCCAAGGGTAAAAAAAAAAAAAACATCGTTTGTCAATATTGGTGATGTTGCGGACACATCCTCATTCAGGTTGTGAATGAGAACCTTGACAATAAGTTTAACTTGTGAAAAAAAAACGGTTTTATTTTTTATTACCAAGCGGCTGCTTTTCACTATTAATAGTTTATTATGGAATCTTCATTTGTCCAGAATTGTAGGGATTGGGTAGGTCTTAGTGCCCCAGATGTTTGGAAATGAGCTTTTACCTTAGTTTTCAAACTGTGTATTTTTAAAAAGTATATTAGGTAACATTTGATTATCTCGAATTTGAGTCTACTTGGATGTTTAAAATTTCGAATTAGTGAGATCGCAAGCTCGTTAGTGATTACTTTTTTTTTTAACTAAGTAAATATAAAACGTATTGAGATATCAAAAGAAATGGATCATTTTTTTTAATTGCTTCATGCCCATGTTTGTCAATAACTCGTTTCTTTATCCAAAAGATTAGCTGACGCCTCTCTTTCACAGTCTATTATTTTATATATTAAAATTGCATGTATTTACACATTTGAATAAAGAAAAGAGAATTTAATTCTTCCTTATTATAAAATTGTTAAATTTATTAAAGTACGGAAAAGTTTTAAAATGTACTTTTTCAGTTTCATCGCCATATTTACTGTAGTACCTTCAGAACATTGATTTTAAATATTTAATATGAGAGAACATGGACAGACATGCAAAATTCTAGTACTTTAAATTTATAGCTCTTAAATTGTGATGCAGAAGCAATTTTTTTCTCCAGTTTCTAGGGTAATCCGATTTTGTCTTGGAATGTATGCCGGACGTTCGCTACTAAACAGTCTTTCTCTCTCAATAGAGGAGAGTGGAGCAGAGATATTTATAAACTAATTTATGTAAAATAATCGTCAGAAAATTTACGATGACGATTAATCGTCTTTATATATATATATATATATATATATATATATATATATATATATATATATATATATATATATATATATATATATATATATATATATATATATATATATATATATATATATATATATATATATATATATATATATATATATATATATATATATATATATATATATATATATATATATATATATATATATATACACGAGTAAGTATTCAACTAGTATTTCTCTCATAACTTTTTTATACACATTAAATAGTAGTAATATTTATTTAATGATTGTTTAAAATTCGTCTGCTCTAAACTAATAACTACTTTCATTATTCTTTTACAGTTACGCCAGTGGCTCGACCAGTTAGCCCTGGTTACTGGATGGAATAAACTAAAGTGTCCGATATGTGGGAAAATCTGCAGTAGGAGTGATAAACTGAAACTGCATCTTCGCATTCACACTGGAGAGAGGCCTTATTGCTGCACTTATTGTCACCATCGTTCGAGGACGAGTGACGACTTAAAGAGGCACATTCGAACTCACACAGGGGAACGTCCTTACCCCTGTCCATTTTGTCCTTACAGAGCATCTGATCCGTCCACAATCCGATCCCATAAGAAGCATAGACACGGGGATCAAATGAATGCTGCTGCTGCTGCCAATGCCTCTTTAACTGGAGCATCAGCTGCCACTTCCTCTTCGTCTTCACCTTCAACAGTTCCAATCGCTGCAATACCTTCTCCCCTTTCAGAAAGAGAACGCAAGTATGTATCGTCACCCGTTGCATCACTTATGGCTGATTTTGCGAGTGATTCCGAGGACAAAGATGAGAATGCCTCCGTACGAGCTGTTTCAAAACATACAAGGAAAAATTTAATTTAAAGCACAAACACTCATAAAACATTAATAATATTTACATTCACACACACACACATAAAACGTACATAATATTTACATTACCACACACGCACACATAAAACGTATATAAAAGTCCAGTAAGCTATTGTTCCAATTGTATTTATAAGCTTCTAACCCCTATATAGGGAATTTCGTTATTGAATGCTCTATATATATATATATATATATATATATATATATATATATATATATATATATATATATATATAATATATATATATATATATATATATATATATATATATATATATATATATATATATATATATATATATATATATATATATATATATATATATATATATATATTATATATTTGCACTGCAAAATTTAAGTACCTCTCAAGTGCAAAGAGTTAATTAGAACATGGGTCCAGAAATGTTATGTTTTAATTAAGATAGTTTCCAACAGGTTGGCAAAAAAGAGGAACAAAAATTGAAACCCATTATAATAGGAATTACTAAAATGTATTTGCTATTATTATGAATTACAGCTCTTCACTTCCTTCATTAAGTTTTAAAATTATCCCCCTTTACATAATTACAGACCTCAGTGATTTGTCTCATCGATCCCAAAATACCTCTTTTAAGTTCAAGATTTGCATCATATTGCCTCATGCTACTGTAACTAGATTGATGAGTTTAAGACCCACAGTCAAGTGGGTGTGGGGGCCAAGTAATTGGGTCATTTCTGCCAATACTATTATTACGTGGAGAGCCGTCATAATGAAGAACAGGTATTTTACCATATTGCCCAAGATATTTAAGTAGTTTGTCCTGAAAGTATTTGGAATCAAATTAAAAACTTGGCAAAGAACTGTATCGACCTTTCGGATTTTTGTTTCACACTTGTTTATTACGTAAATCCCTAATTCTTACGAATTGGGTCTCATTTGTACACAACACAAAATCGAGGGTTACGATCAGAGCCATACTGTTGTAATATTCATTGGCAGAACAGTACTCGCAGAGAGGTATAACGACAGACTTGTGCACGCTTCATTGGTTAAGAAGCATCCTTTATTCTTGCAACATTCTCCAGACAATGAGCAATGTCAATTTGCTTTACTACAGTTCTTTACATTTATACCTTTGTATATCTTTCTTTTACTTGAGGGATCGTACATTGGAGTCTTTCACTATCGAGAAAAGGCGCTTAACTTCAGATTTCACAGTAGCGAAGATGGATATTTTTAAGTTTTTTCTATTTGCATATTTGCATAAAAAAGTTCAAGCCAAACCAAATTAGCAAATGTAAGCGAGCAACGTTCATTTACATTTCCATGGTGAAATTGAACTTTTTATGTTATTATTGGAAGAAATCAAAACATTATTCACAATGTATTTGCTTACCATAGTACAGGTACAAAAAAATTACTGACTTTACCTGTACGCATCAGCGCAAGTTGTGAGAAAATTTCTCATGATTTTTAAAACCCAAGCATTATAGACCCATGTTCAAAAGATTATTTAAACTTTCATATATGAAGAATTTATTCTAAATTGTTCTATATATATATATATATATATATATATATATATATATATATATATATATATATATATATATATATATATTATATATATATATTTATATATATATATATATATATATATAAACTTATTAAATTCTGCCATTACATTCTCGGGTGTCAGTAATGTACAGTATAATTTGAACACTTATTTAAATATTTATATATATATATATATATATATATATATATATATATAATAAGATATATATATATATTATATATATATAATATATATATATATATATATATATATATATATATATATATATATAATATATTATATATATATATAATATATATTATATATATATATATATATATATATATATATATATATATATATATATATATATATATATATATATATATATATATATATATATATATATATATATATATATATATATATATATATATATATATATATATATATATATATATATATAATATATATATATATCATGACTTTTTTACAACTCCTGTGATCTTGTGACATAAATAGATGAACTTTGGTTAATTAAAAATTAATGAAAGTATTAATATGATTGAGGGTTTGAAAACAGGTCACACCCTCCCCCCCCCCCAAACCGAAATATCGATTTTATTCCATACTCGTGTAAAGGTACTACAAATCAAAATATTTCAGAAGCGTTATTTTCAAATTCGAATGATGATATTAGATAGTACATATTACCTTTTTGGAGCATTTAACAGCATATTTCTATAGCATTAGATACGTTATTTCTCTTTCAGTGTTTCCAGTTTATTTCTATAGCATAACATACAACATGCATAATCTGAATTTCGTGTTTGGAGCGATTTTTTTTTTATAAAACAAAAAAAGTAATTAAACCCTTTTTCAAAACTCTAGCAAAAGTTGATTCATTTTTGGTACAGGAATTCACATAAAAAGTGAAGAAATCATAACCCTTCCCCCCCCCCCCAAAAAAAAAATTTATATATATATATATATATATATATATATATATATATATATATATATATATTATATATATATATATATATATATATATATATATATATATATATATATATATATATATATATATATATATATATATATATATATATATATATATATATATATATATATATATATATATTGGGAAATGCAATTTTTACAATTTCATACAGTAAAGATATCACCATCAATAGATTACCGAATGAGAATATGAAATTGAACGCCCTAATTGAAGAGTCATCAAAATGAGCAGACAGCCCAACTAGCCAGCCAAGAAAATCATCGAAATGAGCAGTGTTTTAACCGATTTAAGTTATCCAGGCTGAATGTAATGTTAATTTTTATTATAAATTTAGCCTCACCCCCACCCCCGTTATTAATCCATCCATTTGATACGAAAGTAAATCGTAGGTCAGTTTTTATCTCCGTCATATAAATGTAAAAGTCTTGATGAGTAGAGGTACTTTTTCAACAGTAATTATTATTATTATTATTATTATTATTAATATTATATATTATTATAGAAATGTGAGATTTTGCCTTAGTATAAACATCTTATCGTGATGTATTTATAATAAAAGCAATGTTATTCACTAATCATTATTATTGTTATTATTTAAAGTTTGTATTGTAAGTTATTGGTATTTTATAATTTATTTGTCAGTTAAATGAAGTTAAAGAGTTTATTTTTGTAAAATAGCTTGAAAACAATAATTTCAAACATCTTTTTTAAGTCTTTGTTTTTGTTTTTTAATTTTTTTTTAATATATATAAATATATTTCCAGTGTGAAGGGTCGCGAGCTTTAGGGTGTTGGTGTATCAGGGAAGGTCTCAAAAGGAATTTTCATATAGTACAATTTATTTTTCTTTCCTAAGGAGAAAGGGATCTATAAAATTTAGTTAAAAATTATTTTAAATGGAGGAGTTTTGAAGTTATTATGACATTGTTTGTATGAAATTTTTTTTCTCATATAAAAAGTTATTCAAAAAAATTTCAGCGAAGTAGGCTGAGATTCCTTTTCTCTTCGTCCTATTCTAACTGTATGTAACTGCACGATGAGAAGAAATGAAGACAAATTTCTTAAAACACTTCTATTTAAAAGTATGTTACTAGTTTCATTCTTATAATGGGAACAAAGGCAGTTATGTAATATGTGGTTTTATTGAATTTCTTCACTTGTATTTATCTCCCCTTTAGGTCTGTATTATTTGATTTAATTTCTCTTTTACTTCTTTAAGTTGATGTGTTTAATATTTTGGTCTCCCCTTATTCGAGTGTGATATAATTTCATGTCTTTTTCTTCTTCTTTAATTAAGCTATGTGGTTTCATTTGTCACCTTTTTTTTTTTTACTTCATATGTGGTTTCTTTTATTTGGTCTTTTCACATTGAGGTTTATGGTTTAAATGAGCTGACCTCCCATTCTTTAATTCTATGTGGTTCGATTAAATTTGTCTCCTTTAAGTGGATTTTGTTCCTTTTTTTATTAGATCTGTGTCGTTTAATTCAATCTACCTTAAATTCGTTCTTTAAAATCTTATGTTGTTTGATTGAGCTTGTTTTCCCTTTTATAAGTAGGCCTATATGTTGTTTTAATTGGTTCGTTTTCTTTATGTTTATGTTATATAAAATCATGAAAGAAGTAATAATCCATCTTCATACCTCATGATATATTTACTCCACACTGGTAAAACTGTATTTCTGAATTTAATATACAGTAATTTATATATTATTATTATTATTATTGTTTCTGTAATATATATAAACAGGTTTGTAGGGGCCATTGTTTCCACGTATAATAAGTCTTAGTAGTTTTAATGAAATTTTTTTTTTCTTCCCTTTTGATATTGCACTCTTTAGAATGATTAATAAATAAAATAACATTCTTTAATAAATATATATAACATTCATTTATAAATAAATGAATAAAAATTTTCATTTATAAATAATTTTAAATATTGATTGAGATGAAAAATTTATATAATTTTCTTTTCATTTCATTGAACAAGGAAAATAAATAAATAAAATAAAAAAAACATACAATAATCAAACAATCATTTTAAATAATCGATTAATCGGTTTAAAATAATCGATTGAGAAGACTTAAATAATCGTATTGATTATGAAGGTTAATCTGCCTTAATAATTGATTAAGGGACTGAGTAATCGAATTTTTTTTATTTATTTATTATATAGTTAGTAATCGAAACTGATTAATCGGACTAAAGACCGATTAATCATCCTATTTAATCGGCATTTTTTAAAAAGATATGAATTAAAAAAAAATTTTTTTGTTCATTATTATTTATAGTTTATATTTAGTTTATTAATATTCTGTTTTATAGTGTTTTAGATTTTCGTTTATTTTTATAATTAAATTTTATTTAGTATTTAGAAATTTATTATTATTATTATTATTATTATTATTATTATTATATTATTAAAAAATATTTTCTTTTAGGTAAAAGTTCATTTGTAAAAGATAATTATTTAATGCTCACAATTATTATTATTATTCAAGGATTTTTTCGTCGTAATTCATGCAATATATATATATATATATATATATATATATATATATATATATATATATATATATATATATATATATATATATATATATATATATATATATATATATATATATATATATATATATATATAATCTTGTCACTCTTTAATAAAAGTATTTTTTAATTATCTAATTTAATAAAAAACAATTATTTATTGAAATAAATATTGATAATTTTTATTATATTGTGTTTTAAAAGGTATGTAAATGATTATTATTATTATTTTATATATATATATATATATATATATATATATATATATATATATATATATATATATATATATATATATATATATATATATATATATATATATATATATATATATATATATATATATATATATATATATATATATATATATATATATATATATATATATATATATATATATATATATATATATATATATATATATATATATTATTGGTTACTTTTAGTCATGTATTGTGCCATAACTTTTTTTTCTTTTCACTGATTATGTGGCTCAGGTTTGGTTATTATTTAATGTTTTAATATATATATATATTTACAATTAAGTTTATTATTATTATTATTATTATTATTATTATTATTATTATATAAATTTTTTTTTTTTATTTTTTTTTTTTTTTTTTTTTTTTTTTATTTTATTTTATTTATATTATATATATATATATATATATATATATATATATATATATATATATATATATATATATATATATATATATATATATATATATATATATATATATATATATATATATATATATATATATATATATATATATATATATATATATATATATATATATATATATATATATATATCACTTTTATGTTAAAAATGTTTATGTTAATTATCTATATAAAATAATATATATATACTAAAATTATTAGAAACAATAGCTCATTATTAGTACCCCTTTTACCTTAAAATATTTGCTGATGCGACTATATTTGTTTTTGTTTTTTTTTTAATCTAAATTTATTTATTTTTTATTTTATTTATTTATATTTTTTTTTGTAAGTCCAAATTCTGAAAGAGATATGTATTTTTATTATTATTATTATTGCTATTTTTAGGAGAGGGTTTTCTTATTTTATCTTAGAATAAAAGACAATTGAAAATGCCAGATTTATTATTATTATTATTATTTTTAATATTTTGTGATTATTATTATTTTTATTATTATTATTATTATTAAATGGCAGATGTTCGAGTTATGGATAGAAAAAGAAAAGTTTAATTTTATTAAACATCATGGACTAAATGAAGTAATTTTTATAATAAAAATATTAGTTCACTTATGGTAACCAAAGAAAAAAACTATGAGTGAGTTTCAACAACCTTCGCATCAAACTTTTTTTTTGTGTGTGTGTATTTATTTACAGAGACACTTACTATTTGATGGAAATGATGAGTATAATTAGTAAGACCTCTTTTTATTTCAATATAGTTTCATCTTTGAAAATGTTTGTTCACAGATGCTCAACTGAAGATTAAAATAGGCTAGTAGCAAATTTTGTCAAAAAGTTAAACTGCTCGAGCAAAAATGTATAGATCCCCACCCAAAAAAAAAAAAAAAAAAAAAATTCTTTAATAATTTCCAATCGTGTTAGTCTGAAAGGCTATTATAATTACACGGCCTTCGTCTATTATTTTTCCACTTTTTAATGGTAATGACAAGTGGACGAGCACGCACACTGGTTTAAAATTAGACTGCAGATATCGCCGTTTTCCGTTGTTTCAAACTACGAATAAGTAGTGATGCACATAGTAGAAGGCCGTTGTTTGTGTATTATTAGTTAGCAGAAAATTTTAATTAATATGTCTTAGAATGAAACTTTGACTACCGTCGAAATGTAACTGATAAATTTTAGGTTTTCTGCCACCATTAGTGAATGGGGCAGCGTATTTATTACCATTGTAAAGAAAATAAAATGCAATAATAAGGAATCTACATAAAAGTTATTTACATTTTATAAGAGCCTCAGATTTAGACATTTAATCAATTGTGCGTAAAGGAGATTTAGTGAGACAGGTAGAAAAGTAGATTATAACACAAAGGTCAATAAGAAGAAAATGAGCTGTTTGAACTTTCAAAATGCCCATTCTTTTTACGAATTTAACCATTAAATTGTGGCACTTCTTTTAACTAAATTGATTTAGGGTACTTTTGGTTTCACGCAAAATTGGTAAATATTTTACTATCCCGAAGATTACATTTTCTTTTCATGAAGCAAGTAGACTCTAAAATTAGTTAAGAGCATCCTTCATGGGAGACCAAATTCCTATAAATGTGGATTCAAATTGATAATGAATATTATGAACACTTTTTTAAAACGAACGAAGTCATTTTTGGAGTAGAAATAAGTGTTAGGATTAACGTTACTGAAAAAAATTTACTAAGGGATGCCAAGTTTCTTTCAGTGTCTTACAACGGACCATTTATTAGTAGAGGTTAAAATAAAATAGAAAAATTGTAATTATTAATCACAGAAAACTTATATAAAATTAAAAAATGAAGTTCTAAAAATTTGAAAGAATGAGTTTTAAAAGAGTATCTCGATGTTAGTAAATTTGTGAAACGAGTTAAACGGTGTAACATTACATTCGGAAGTAAATATACTCTTGTGCAAGACTGAAAGAACAGCTAATGCTTTAAAAAAAATTTTTTTTTTAAGAAATGGAAAAGAAAGAATATCGCTAACCCTTTCAAACCAAATAAAACTGCATCGATAGACCTAGATAAAAAAAATTTGGTTAGAACGAGCCAGTGTATATATATATATATATAATATATATATATATATATATATATATATATATATATATATATATATATTATATATATATATATATATATATATATATATAGATTGTGAGAGAGGGATATTTATATACTTTAGGTGCCGAAAGAAGTTAGGGCTAAATTTTTTTTTTAAAAAAGGAAGGTGCCTGATCCAGATGAATTGCCATATTAAAATGGATAAATATCTAGCACAAAATTGTCAGGTAAGCTCTGTAAGTAATAGTAAATGTAAAGAATTACTTTGTTTAAGAACCAAAAAAGTGAAAAATGAGGTTAAAAGAGTGGAATAAGTTTATTGGTTATTGAAAATGCAAAAAGGAGCTGACGATGTCAATTACATGATCCAAATATGAAGTTTCAGTACAATTTGTTAATGCCATAAATATATAATATATATATATATATATATATATATATATATATATATATATATATATATATATATATATATATATATATATATATATATATATATATATATATATATATATATATATATATATATTTCTAATCAGTCAAAATGAGTGGTATTTGACTAATTAATGAAGTAGTAAACAGTGAAATCAAGGACTGTAAGAATAAATGAGTTAAAGTAGAAAGTACACTGGCCCTATGCTGAAACGCGTCTATGACTTAGATATGAAGAACTCCAAGCCAAGGAAATATTAGAAATAATTAGGAGATAGGAGAAGTAAAGGCAGTATGACTCAGAGGGACAAGCGGTATTATTACCGTGTTATGGAATCAGGATCTTTGCTCACATGAAAAAAAATTGTAACATTTATTGACCACAAACCTTAAAACTACTGATATTATTAAACATATGCAAAATTGTGAAACTATGCTTCAGCAGAATTTTGTTTTTTTTTTTTTAAATTTAAAATTACTTCATCAACTTACCTTATGCCTATATGAAGATAGTCTAATTTCCACTTTAAAATCCATTCTTTCATATGATGACTAAACTAGCTATTATTATGTACAGATGATGTTCTATAGACTTCTGAAGTTCTGACACGTAGTTCTTGTAGCGCACAAAAAAATACATTCTAAATATGTTTATCAAAACTGTACTTCAAAATTATTTTTAACTTGATAAGTGGAAGTGAGATTTTTAAATTTTCAGAAGTAAAGCGAAAACCTCAAACTGTACTGCAAAAAGGATAATACAGAAGTTGTGTTAGAATATTGCAATTTATGTTAAGACACTACCTTCGGGAAGGAGTATCCAGCACCTGAATAGTATCGGAAAATATGCGATACCGATATATATAGATATATATATATATATATATATATATATATAATACCCTATTATATATATATATATATATATATATATATAAATGAAAAAATATATATTATAATATATATATATATTCATATCATATCATATACTGAATATATATATATATATATATATATATATATATATATATATATATATATATATATATATATATATATATATATATATATATATATATATATATATATATATATATATATATATATATATATATATATATATATATATTTATCATTTTATCAAGACGCACTCCAACAGCTAATAACAAACATAATAATAAAATAGCAATAAATCTTTATTCCTACAAGTACAATTGGAATAAATAAAAGATGTCTACTAGATAGCAACATTTTTATTAAAAGTAAAATAATTTTTACAAATCACTTATTATTATTATAATTATTATTATTATTATTATTATTGATAATAATAAAGGTAATTGAGATATTGGTGAGACTAAATAGGAAACTTGAAATTTGATTTAAAAAAAAATTAGTTCTCGAGATGATGAACGGAATTGGAGGGAATCCTTAATTAGTGAAGGAGTAAGAGCCCAGTGAAAGGATCTTTAACCTAAATGAATAAATTTCTATTCTAGATTCGTAAGAAAAGTTGTCACGATTGGTTAGTGTTTATGTTGGGAATATCAACACAAAGAATATTTCAGGAGATATGGAAGAATGTTTGAAAAGATTTAAAATTGCAGATGAAAAGAAAATAAGAGTATTTAGCTGGGAAAATTTTTTCAAAAAACTACACACTCTTACAGGAAATTTACAGAACCTTAAAAGAAAGGAATGAATTTGAAAATTAAAGTGCAGGAGAGAACCCCTGAAACATGCATAAAAAAATGAATAAAAAAATTTCCAATACAATATATACTAGAAAGGCATTCGTTAAAAAGTTCCGTGTTAAAAGCGTTGTTAGCAATAGGCAGGATTGTGGAGCCCAAAGGAGCCACATGTGTTTAACCATATTCTTTTTAAGAAAAAAAATATGTATATAAAGAAGCCCCATAATTATTATGTTGGCTTATTATCAAAAGTTGTGAAAATGTTGGTATCGGTGATAGTGTAGAGTTTATCTGTTATTACCTTTTTAATACTCCTTTAAACCTTCCTGTTAAGAAATAAATATCTGAATTATTAATAATAATAATAATAAAAATAATGATGATAATAATAGGGAAGCGCTAGTTTTATATAATAATAATAATTTCTAAAGCATGATTTTAGACAGAACGAATAGCACTAATGATAATTTACGAAGGGGGAAGAATCCAAACTGTAGCTCTATTGACACAGTAGGAAGATTTAAAGTCAACAATAAATGTACTAGCCTGGCATCGCCCTTCCGGGAAGAACTTACAGTAACAGTAATACTACTACGATAATAATAATAAAAGATTTAAAATAATAATAATCTCTCCTCTTTTGCACATAAAGGGTAATGGACAATCAATTGATAAAAAATGAAAGGAACAAATTACTTTTTACCATAAAAACTAGAAAGGAAATATTCTTTTCTTCATATAGATCCTTATCTTCCCTAATAGTGATCATTTTCCTTATTTCTTTATTTACAATTTTTAATCTTCAATCTCTTTACCCCAAAGCACAGGTAATAAACTTGTTTATTTGACAACTCTAACCTTTAAACCCTTTCACTTAATCTCAGTATCAATTTCTGGCTCTGCAATATCTTTTAACATCTTATTTCAAATAATTAATGTCTAAACTTGCCATATATCTTTTCTCAAACTTAACTGTTTCATTGAGTATACCTTCTTTACCTTATATGATTTCCCTGGTCAGTACAGTAATCTTTTCCTCTTAAAGTTCCTGCTCTACCTAAGTATCCCTTAATACAATTCCAATCTCCAGTCTTAATAAGTATTCACTTACTCACCCTATATATTTATATATATATATATATATATATATATATATATATATATATATATATATATATATATATATATATATATATATATATATATATATATATATATATATATATATATATATATATATATATATATATATATATATATATATATATATATATATATATATATATATATAAAACTTTCATTTTGGCAAAATTATCAGTGTAGTAATGAAATTAATGATTTACAGAATGTTATGAAAATCTCACCAGATTAATGTTTGTTACCATATCATTTATATCCAAATTTTAAAAAGAATAAAAAACCCTACCTTATATTTCAGCTCTTTCTATGTAATATATTCATTTACATTATGAGAAAAAAAAAAACTATGGTAAGAAAACTTATTAAGATTTTATTTCAATTCAAAACTTAACTTGAGTAGTAATTCTATTTCAACGGTTAACACAAAGAAATTGTAAATGGATTAAAAATTAGTTCAGTTCACACTTGGTCAAAAGGATCTTATCAAAACTTTTGCTTAATTAAAATAAAAGTTGTAAATTTTTTTACAAATTCATTAATTAAAATCACAAGCATATACAACCTTAGAGAGTTAATTTCAATCCTGTATAATGGACATACTTTTCCCTCTACGTATATTACGAGATTTACACTATCAAACAACAGTAAATATTAAGTTTCTATTCACATTCATTTTAGGTATAATATCACTTAACTTATCACCACCTAATCCATTACCAAATTCCACAATAATAATAATATAATAATAATTACTAATTACACTTAAAAAAAGAAGAAAATATAATATACATTAATATAAATATTAAAAAGAAATTCTTTGAACTTCTAAAAAAATTATAATATACTTTTAAAAAAAAAAAAAAATTCTTTTCACTTTACAAAATATAATTACAATCATTATTGCGTTTATTGCATCAGACCAACAAGAAAAATGTAAAGGTTTTCAATGTTTTTTGTTTAAATTTAACTTATTCCACTTTACTACTAGAGGAGCAGTTACCAATTTTTTTGGATGTTGAAACTTAAAACATATTACAAACGAAACAATGGGGGGCAAGGGTTACCTTAGTAATATAAAACTCCCTTTCAGAGCCTATTTCGTTAAGGAGTCCACAAAACTAGTACATACTCTCAAAGATGAAACAAGCCTACATACATCTCAAAAAAGTTATTACTCCCGAAACCGTAAAAATTAAAAATGCGTCTACAGCAGACAGAGAGTGATCATTAACCAAGATAATAACAAAACAGTAGATAAGAAATTTTAACTCAAATACATAAAATTGGTGGCTATAGTATTGTAATAAACTACATAATAAAAAAAACGGTTAAAATAAGGAATAATTTTAAGAATCACAATAGAATTGTCCATTCGGTATAAAAATGAAGACAACCCCACCCCACTTGATTATAAACACTTAATAATTTTTCTTGCAATAAAATAAAAAAAAAAAAAACACCATGGTTTTTTTTTTTTTTTTTTTAAAATCTTTTTTTTTTTTTTTTTTTTTTTTTTTTTTTTTTACATATTTAAACTAGGCAAAAGTTTTTTTCATATATATATATATATATATATATATATATATATATATATATATATATATATATATATATATATATATATATATATATATATATATATATATATATATATATATATATATATATATATATATATATATATATATTGGTTATTGTCATGAAAACTGCATTCATAATATTAAATAATGATCTGAAAAT
>SEYY01001416.1:42500-57500 GCA_009176605.1 Armadillidium nasatum | reverse complement strand
AGCTGAAATCACTCGAGTATCTACATTCTGAACACAAGTATTTCCGCGAAGGTTTCAACGAGCTCACTTCCGAGGTTTTCAGTATACGTGGACGACCGGTTGTGCTACTACTACTATCGGTATTTGCGTTAGTGTTGTCGGTTCCTTCGTTGGCGCCTCCGCCACTACTATCATCTTCCTCCATTTTTAGACTGAGGACAAGACTCTGAAGATGTTTGAGGTGTAGGTAAAATAAACTGAACTTGCGAAAGATTATCAGATGAATTCATTGTTATTTTTTGCTCTTGCACGGAAATGGAGTGTTCAAAGACAACGTTACAATTCTGACTTGAAAGAAGTGGTTGTTCAATTTTCTGAAGAATACATACAGGTCATAATGATGGAGAAAAGTTTTCAAAACTTCACTCATAAACACTAAATTTATGGAAAATAAACATATAAGAACACGATAAAATCATAAGCGGTGTCCTTATCAGCCCACATTTCCTATACAATAATTTCAAAAATTAATAATTTATTCTACATAACAAAGAAAAACGTTCACCGTATCACCATACTAAATGAAATTAATTTAAAAAGAAATAAAAATTTTAAAAGTTAGAATCAACTCCTATAGCAACTACTACTACAATGGGTTGCATAACAGTAGCCAAAACAATGAGCAACCTATGCATTAATGAGGAAGAAGAATGTAAGAACAGTAAAATTCATAATCATAGAAAGGCAAGAGCATATACTAAAGTAAAAAAAATGGGTCAATTATTAACTAAAGTTTAGTTTCTTCAAACTTTTAATATAATGTTAATAAATATCAAACGGTATATCATTATTATTATTATTATTACTATAAAATTTATAACTACAATTCAATGATTTGAACTATGTAAGTAATTCTTTTTATTTGTCAGAGTAAATCAACACACAGGAATCTACTTAACATATTTTTTTTAACAAATATGAAAAATATACAATGACAGCAGTTACCAGATTGTATAATAGAAATAATCCCTGAAATTTGCATCAGTAAATATAAAATTTAAAAAAAAAAAAAAAAAAGTCTTCATACAAAGTAAGCTAGTTAATGTTTTTTTTTTCTTACTTAAGCAAAAACTACTAACCTTGATGGATGTTGATTCTGAATGCTTCATGTCAGAGGTTGCATTGATGATACCTGAGAAAATCATTTCCTCGGTTGTTGTTCACAGGAGGTTGCGAAGATGCAACTGTTGATGTGTGCTTTTGTATCTCTTTCTCATAATTAATTTCCTGGAGCGGTCGAAGTAGTTCAACTTGATTAGACGGATTAGGATTGGAAACCTCATTTATAAAAACAGTATGACCAAGGTAAGGTTGAGACGAAGGCACATCCTACAATACGATTAAACATTTTTTATCACATTTTAGAATATTTCTAAAGAAGAAAACTATTTGAATTAATATTACATAATTTATTTGGAAATCAAAAAACAATAATATACTTGACAATAATATCATCAGAACAAAAAAAAAATAGAGAAAGTAGGAAGTCATAAGGGGAGTCTGTCCAAGTCAAACTAAAGTAGATAATTTGTTTATCCAAATGCAAAGGCAACATGCCAAATATATAACCCAGAGTACACTATAAATGGATTAAACAAGCAATGACAAACAAACGATCCCAAATGTGTGTAAATCTTATCATTAACAAAGTAAATGCTAACATATATACTCCAACCACAAATACTAAAACTATAGCTACAGTATATGCTAATTATACATTACTAGTCATCTGATTAGACTATAGTCACGTTTATCATAAATAGGTTTCATTTTAATAACTAATTACCATCCCACCAATCAACACATTTCTTAGCCTTTAGAACACAAACAAGACACTCACTACCATGTTCTCCTCTCCTCTAATAAAATCACATGCAACACAAAACATGCATACTTCAATTTATTTATAGGTTTATTATTTACATAAAATTAGAAGTAAGCCTAACTTTAATCCAGGATCCTGAGCAATTTAATTTAATCTAGCTTTGTTATTAAATGTGCGCTATCCTATATGAATAATAAATAATAATCACTAAAACTTAAATTAAAATCAAAAAGCAAATTCTTAAATTAAACAAAAATTAATTAGCTTAGGCTAGACCAAGGATTTAGAAAAACTAAACTATCAATCAATTACAATAAATAAATAAAAAATCTCTGTTTTAAAACAAACAAATATCTGAAACTAAACAAAAATATGTACTAGCTTAAGACCTAACTTAGCCTAGGGATATCCAATACCTAATTTATAAAACTGGGTAAGGCCTACAGCCACTTAAACCATCTAATTAGATTATATAAAATAACTTAATCACAAAATAATTTACCAACAAAAAAAAAACATCACTGCTAATACAAAAATATAAAAATAAACAAAATATTCAAAATAACCTGAAAAGCTTAGTGAGAATATAACCTCCTCTAGCCAAGTTACAGCTACATATAAATACCAAGTTAAGCTGGAAATGCATAAGTTTTATTACCAAGCTAATGGTGAAAAAAAATGTTGATATTTCTAAAAGAACTTACAGACTCTATTTTTGCACCAGTCTTCAACTTCTTAAATTTTGAAGGGGTAGTATTCTTGTTGAGATCGGCGACAGTTTTTACAGTCTGGGAATTATTGTTTTGATGATCAGCTGGTGAGGCTTCAATGATACTGGTACTATTTCCATGTTCTTCAATTGCAATTCTCGATTTATTTTCAGCATTCTCAAATTTGTATATAATTGGATAGTCAGGAATTACTTGAACAGGTTCTTCTATCAAAAACCCTCCTCTGTCATTCTCATTATTTTTAGCATTATACTGATCAGTAATATGAATGCCTGTATAGTCTGGAAAACAAATATCAGTAGCAACCAAGCCTTTTACTTTCAAATACTGTGCAGCTCTTATCAGAGAAGATAATTCTGTATGTTTAACATTTATTACTCCAATGTATATGAATTCTAGAAGGTATTCTAATGTTTTGCTTGGAATATCATTTAAAACAACAACAAGACTATCCTTCTGAGGAGTGTTTTCAAATATAAAGCTAAAATAGTCACTACAAGATGATAAAACCAATTTGTGAGCAGGATACAACTTTCCTTCACAAGCCAAAGTTACATCAATTAAGGAACTCTGAAAAAAAATTCAGTACATTATTTCTTAAAGTACTCACAAGACCATCAAAATTCCTACATTCCTAGGTTGATCAATTCATCTAATCACTCAGAGTTAAAAAATATATTAATAAATAAATAATATGCCAATACTTAAAAAACTAGAAAAAAACTAATATATATACACATATCCACACATTCAAATAAATGTGTTAATTATTATTATTATTTCAAAAAACATGTCCAGAAGTTAAAAAAAAAAAAAAAAAAAAAGACTAGTTAGTTTTTAAAGAACTAATAATATATAATTTTTTTAAGAGATATGCTCACAGCCCTACTACCTAAAATTTTTAATGTATTTCATACACATGTGACATGAGAAAATATGAATATACTTTACATATAATATCAATATATATATATATATATATATATATATATATATATATATATATATATATATATATATATATATATATATATATATATATATATATATATATATATATATATATATATATATATATATATATATATATATATATATATATATATATATATATTGTTAGCACAAATCAACAAACAAAGCCTAATTTTATTTCCAAAAGGGAATTCTTGTACATGAAAATTTAACAAAAATAATAATTAGAATTTTAATAATAATAAAAAAAAAAAATAGTAATTTTTTGTGCCTCAAAAATGTTCAAAATTATTATTATTATTAATATAATAAATATATCCTTATTTTGAAAGCCCTCAAAAAGTTACTGTTTTTAAATTCAACTCTATTCTAAGAATAAACTTACACAACCTAAATACAATTTGAAAATAGTCATACCTTTTTATAAAAGTTTTCAATATTTTTCAAAATATTATCATTATGCCTTTCCCACTTCAAGCAATAATTTTCTTCCATGATAATCAAGGAAATATTTCAAATAATATAAAATTCCAAAATGCTGCAAATTGATGATGCAAAATTCTATAAACAATTTTCTTCTTAGGTTATTTAAATTCCTGTTAGTGAAAATAAATAAGTTTTATAAATAGAATTAATTTAAATGTCAAGTAAAATTTAGTATAGTTTACCTATACTAATTTAATACATCAAAGAAAGGAAACTATAGGGTGAAAGGGAAAAATTACCAACAAATATTTTAGTTCATGTTACAAATTTCCTATTTTCTAGTTTTACATTTATGTTAATGAACATTTAACATTTTGTACAAATAAGAAGTATGTTAATAAATATTACAAAAAGCTTCAAGACTCTTCTACCTATACTATAATTCCTTACAGTAGGGGTAAAAGTATGTTGTAAAATTTCAATCTATACTACAAGTATAATTAAACATTTTTAATATTTTGAGTAATAACTTCTCAGGAGGTAACAGCTATTAGGGAAAATGTGGAAAAATCCATATAACCACAATTTGTCCCTTTAAAACATTCACATCATTATCTGTGATACAAAGAATATGAGTAGGGGAGCAAAAAATCTTTGCCCAAGGGTGGAAGTATACAAAATCCAAGCCTTAGTGTACTTAAAGTTTTTAAAAAAATCGCAATTGGGCCAAAATTACAGGGAAAGTTTCAAAATTCATTTGAATTCCCAATGAAATTTTCAAACTCTAACCACAAAATGAAATATATTTCCTTTATGAAAATATGATACCTCTTAAAATCTACAATTCATTATATCTAAAAGTTTCTTCTAATTATCAATATGTTAATTATATAAAGCAATGATCAATAGGAACATCAATATAATGGGCTACTTTCGCAAGGTCCATAAAAGTTGACAACACCAAATGCCAGAAAGGTGTTTCTCCACTATTAAAAGCCTTTCAAACTCCACCATTCTACCAATGATGCCATTAAAAAAAAAAGAAAGAAAGAAAGAGAGAATACCAGTAGTACATTTACTTACTGTCTTTATGGGAGGTGATTCACCTTCCAGGCAATAACCCTTATCATCATCTATCCCCTTCTGACCCTCCAGCTTTCACTTGGGAAATCGAGCACTATCAAGAATGCAATTATAAATGCATACTGCACTATACTTTTACTGCATTTACACCATATTTACTATTCTTAACAGTCTTTATCTAAATTATAATTATTGTTCTCATTTTGTTAGGCATTAATTAGGATATTTATTCATGTTTTTCTAGCTTAAATTATGTTTTGGAAGTTGACATGGTTAATTTAGGGGTGGGAATGGATCAATTCACTTTTCATTATTTATTAAGAGAAAAATTACTTTGGAGATCAAATGGCTTCCAGGAACAAATTAAGCTCAATTTCTAAGATCTGACTTTATATACATAAAATTTTATCTAAATTAAAAATTTCATTATAAAAAAAATATTCCTTTTATCGTATGAAACGGCCATTTTGAATATCAATTAAATGATATATCAATTATAAAATTGATATTTAGCCCAACTGAATGCATGGCACAAACATGTCTAGGTTGGTGAGGCCACTCAGCCTTTACACTTTAACCAAATATTGTTATTTATCAACAACTGAGTAGCGGGGTAAATAAAGTATTTCATCTAGTGATAGGATAATTAAGAGTTTAACAATAAAACTGAAAAAGTATATTTTAAAAATTTCCCTTATTTTAATAAATTTAAAAATTTTATAAGAAACAGACCTAATTAAATTATCTTTTCTTTATTCTTTACTCAAATGTATAAATACACTTAATTTTAACTGCTAGTAAAATAGTATCTTCAGAACATTGAATTTAAAAATTTTAATATGTGAGAATTTGGAAAGACGTGCAAAATTCTTGTACTTTAAATTTAGAGCTCTCAAATTGTAATGCAAAAACAATCTTTTCTCCAGTTTCTGGGTAATTCAATTTCATCTTGGGAGTATATTAGTCCCCCACTATTAAACAGCCTTTCACTCTTAATAGAAGGAGGTGCAGCAGAGATATAATATGCCAATACGTGTAAATTAATCAGCAAAATAATTTGCAGAAAATTGATGATTAAGCAGATTTTTGATCATTCAAAGTATCAGAAGATTGGTATATTATTCATAAACAATTTAGTGTATAATTTATTTACTTTATTATTAATTATTTTATAATTATTTTTTTAATTTATTTACTTTAATATTATTTTTTAATTTATTTACTTTATTAATTATTTTATTATTAAATATTTTTTAATTTACTTACTTTATTATTATTTATTTTATATTTTTAATTAATTTATTTTATTATTAATTAATTTTTAATTTATTTTATATATTTATTATTTATTAAAACTTGTTTTTAAATTTATTTACTTTGTTATTAACTTATTTATTATTTTTAAATTAAATTTGTTTAATATTAATTTTTCTTTATTGTTATTTATTACTTTTTTACTTTATTTTTTATTTTTTTTGTTCTTTGTTTGTCCTTTAAAAAATCTTTTGTGGAAAATCTTTCGCTAACTTGACGGACATAGGACCACCAGGTTCCTAAAGTAAAAATATTTTAACCAAATCTTTACGGTGGCATCTAAAATCAAAACACAAAGATGAACATTCACTAGCAAAAGAAGAGTGGTCAAAGGAACAGAAAAGAAAAAGAAAATATTGAAAAAACAAGATGAAAAATCTTAATTTTTTTATATTTTATTTGATTTAATCCACCATTAAAGAGTATAATTTGCAATTTTAACCTCAGCAGGTAAATCCTGGTTTTCTCTGATTATTAGCAGGGCTGAGACCAGGGCCCTGGTTGGTCCATATATATATATATATATATATATATATATATATATATATATATATATATATATATATATATATATATATATATATATATATATATATATATATATATATATATATATATATATATATATATATATATATATATAATAAGAAAATTATTCAATTCTAAGCTTTTATAATTTTTTTTTTAAAGTCCCTGAGAGAGCCTAGCGTTTACCAGGGTAGGCCTAATTACTGGATGCTAGCGTAGGTTTACCCTTAAGTTCAGGTGAGGTTAAATCAAACTAGTTGGCTAGATCTACTAAATTGTTAAATCTAATAAACTAGTTTCGACTTAACCTAACCTGGACATAAGAAAGGTAAATCTACAATGGCCAATAAATAGTCCTAACCTGGCAAAGGCAGATCCTCTCAGTACCTATAAAAAAAAAAAAAATTGTGAATATTGCTTCAAAATATATATGGTAGCCTTGTATTAATTACAGTATTAAAAAAGAATAAACAGTTTGTAAAATGTTACTCCTTCACACGCAGCATTATTTGCTGGTGAAAATAAAGTTACTAATTAAATTAAAAAATAAAAATTACTTTTCGAGTATCTCAAATTTCTTACTACAACATTTCCACTTATAAATAATATTGAGAAAGTTTGAAACTGTAAATAGTTGCTGTAAAGTACTCTTACTTTTATTAATATCAATATTTTTCGTGATGTCATTCTTTGCCTATATTGCTATAAGGTATAGGCACGCTCAGTATAGTCAGTCTGTCTAATATCATTTTATAAAAGGATTTTTAATACTTTAACTATTTTTAAATTTATTGAATTTGATTTTCTGCCCCAATAGTTTTTCTTTAATATAAATTACATTTCCAGTTTATATTTTGAACAACTAAATACCAGGTAAGAGATAAGTTGCATATTAACCATACATTTTGATAAACTGATATTTCAATATAGAAATGACTGATATCAATTTTAAAATTGATTTGATAAATATCATTTACTGAAAATTATATTCCATCACTCACTGGGATTATGGGGGTATAGGGTGGGAATCTCTTCCCTAGTAAATAAATATTCCTGTACCATGCATTCAAATATAACTCAAATTTAGGATATACCAAAATCTTAATCTATCCAAACTCAAAATGCCATCCATCAGTGGACAATAATCTGTCATTTTTTTTTTTTTTTTAAAGTCATTTTTATAGGTATTTAGTAGTTTTCTTAAATTCATTTCAATATATATTTTCAGTATTTTCAATAGCATTAAAAAAAAAAAAAATGCTCAGTTAATACTTTTAACTGACAGTTTCTTAATTATTTATAATTTGGCTTAATAAACTTGTTTCATATATTATTGTTTGGATAGCTATACACTAGATATAGTCATATTTTCAATAGCATAAAAAGGAAAATCCTCAGTTGACACTTTTACCTGACAGTTACTTATTTATAAATTGGCTTAATACACTACATGTTCCATATATTATTGTTTGGATGGTTATATGCTGGATATTATTGCATATATTACTTCTCATGGAAATGATTATTTCCCATGTTGAAAATTTGTCTCTGATGAGTCATTCATTGCAAATGGAGAGTTTGGCAATTTTTTTTTGCATGACAGTCTTGATTGGCCCTTGTAGCTTCTGTAGTTTTTTACTTATGTTCTATATAACGATATGGTACTCTTTCTTTTTTATTATGGTATATGGAAAAATACTTAATATAGGCATGCTTAGCCTGTGATATAGGAGGCCTTTTCATAAGGGAATAAGTTGCAATCTATGTAATATGACATTTTCACATTCTGTTCACAAAAATTTTGTCTAAAATTTAAAATAAACAACTGAGAAACTTTTTTTTTTAAATTACACTCATTACATAACTACATTATTGTGTACATTTATACTCGTTATTAAGAATCCTAGCCTAGCCTTCGATGCAAATAAGAGAAAATTTAGAAAACTCAATCAGAGTATGGTCCACAAATAATCAGTTCAAATTTCATGGATCAGAAATGTGAAGTGATACTAATAGTCCCTTAAAAAGATCCCCATAGAATTCTAATCCTAAACAGACACCGTAACTAGTAAGATTCACCATATGAACAGTCTCTACAAATTCTGCTACCCAAAAGATAAACAGAAATGCAAAATACACCAGTGCAGGTTTCTTGCAATAATATAAAATGTACTACTCGTTAATTGGAGAGAGAAGGTTGAGTTTCCATAGCTTTCCCATTTATTTGTGATGATGTATACATGCACGTGTATTTAGTTTACTATTGAATTTTACGTATTTAACTGTAATCTCCAGAAATTGCTATATAAAGAAATTTTAATTAATTTAAGTCTATTCGCAGCGTTAAACTATGTTTTATATTTTATTTGATTTAATCCACTATTAAAAAATATAATTCATGGACATTGACAATGTGAATTGAAATATCCTTCGTCAGTCTACCCTCTCCACTCCTACTACCATGCTAACCACCCACAACACCTACACAAGCATAAGAACAAACATAAATAATCCAAAAGGCAATCTAAGTCAATTCCTATCACATTCTTTAAGTCTCTTGCACATTAGCGTGGATATTCTTGTCAATCCTTTAAGGCACTAGTGATTTAACTTTGCATGTCAACTTATGTGGCATATTTATTTATAATTTAGTATAAATTCATGTTGCATGTGTAATCAATTTGAAAGACCAAACATTATATATGTATCAATGAAAATTATAGCTTTACTTCTTTTTTAAGAGAAATTTAATATAATAATAATAATAGCTGAGCCTGTGCAGAAGTACTACTACTCCCTGATCAACAATGCGGACTTACTATAGTAAGTCATCCGTGAATGACTGGTAACTTCTAGATGCAACGCTTATCAAGAAAGGTCATTGGTAATGCGGTCATACCTTATGCAGGGACGTAGGCCTCAGATGCGCATATATGGCTTTAATATTAAAGTTAGAAGAGTCTGAGAAAGTGCACTTCAGTATGGCTTATTAATATGCAGATGATGATTAGTAAATGAATAGAAGTGGGAATTGAAAAGAAGATAGAAATGGGAAGCGGGAGAGGGTTCTTTGGCATATAGTGGCTTTAAGTGAAGGTTGAATAGCCCATGTGTAAATGAGCCAGTTCATTTTATAATATTCACTTGTGTAGTCTTGATGGTATGATGATTTTCCACAGTTGTCGATCTCCCAACAGTGTCACTCCTACCAGCATGCTTAACTTAAATCTTTGATGTATGAATGTAAAAGGATCATTTGAGGAAATGTGATTCTATTTCAAAGCGATATACCAGTTTTGAAATATAGGAGGATTGCAAAGTAGGTTTACCGAATTGCATAGGATGTTTTTAGCTAGATGATGAGATTCATTATTATTTCGAATACCGATGAGAGAAGGAGACCAAAAAAAAAAAAAAAAAAAAAAAAAACTGTTAACGGCTTTTTTTTTCGTGAGTAGAGTTGTAGAAACTTTCGCGCGAGTAGAATCAAAAGAATTTTAGTTAGCTTTATAGTAATTTCAGATAATGTGAATGAGTGTGTAATGTAAGAGTCCTTATTTGGAAATATTAAAAGTTCTTGAATTCGCTATTAACATGTCAGTTAGTTCAGAGTTTTAAAAAGAATATAGAAAGGAAGGGTCTTGAGAAAATGACCATATGGTAGAGAAGATATGACATTGTTTGGCGAGATGTGCGTTTCATTGATTGTATTAAAGGAAAATGATAACTAGATGCTAGTGTACAAAGACATCAGAATTCAATTCGCAAATGGGAGAATCTTGGAACAAATATAAAAATATTTATTTATTCAGCCGTGTTTTGCTCCTAGAGAAGTCCATGTTCAACAATATTGATAATTAAGACTCCAGCTGTGGTAGAAAGTAAATTTGTGTAAACAGCTTTGCCCCTACACATTGGCAAGGTCGGGTTCAGTATATAGTCAGGTAATTACCGCTTTTATCGCTGAAAGAGGAGAATTCGGTTTTCTTGTACATATGTATTATTTGCAGTAACCAATATGTAGGATACGATCTAATAGGGCATGATGTCATCAAATAAACCCTTAGAAACTAAGCATTCATTTGAAATTTATCATTTTCGCTATTTTCTAGCCATGTATTTGTAACACCCGAGTCCATTATTTTGTAACAAACCTCTGACCATAAGTGAATACGCTAAATCTTTCCAATTATTAAGCGTTATTTAATTTCTAGTATTTAGATGTACTATTTCACACATTAAGGGTAAATAAAATGCTCGCGATTTATTATTCAAAAAGTTTAATAATAATAATAATAATAATAATAATAATAATAATAATAATAATAATAATAATAATAATAATAATAATAATAATAATAATAATAATAATAATAACAAAATTTAAGAACTTAAATCTATTTTTAATACTTAAAATATTACCTTTATAATTACAAAAAAATAAATAAATGCATTCTTATATATATATATATATATATATATATATATATATATATATATATATATATATATATATATATATATATATATATATATATATATATATATATATATATATATATATATATATATATATATATATATATATATATATATATATATATATATATATATATATATATATATATATATATATATATATATATATATATATATATATATGCTAAGATCTCTTGATTGTTTATGTAGCTAAAAGAATAACGATTAACTTTAAAAAATTATTATATAATATTACTTTCTAACTGGTCAACGATTACACACCTTTACAAAGACCGCAACAGTTTAAAAGACTCCTAAAATCATTATAGTCTATCTGGAATTTTTATCATCCTTGAAATGATTTATAAATAGTAATAGGAACAGATATTTGTTGAATTGGATAGGGTACAGATACTATATAGTATATATATCGAAAGTTCTCCGAAAGGATCTATAAAAATTTCAAAGCTGCATAAAGTTGGACTAGGCCTATTCTTTTGTAAGAAAAAGTGGCCTTCAAAAAAAAAAAAAAAAAAAAAAAAAAAAAAAAAAAAAAAAAAAAAAGGAGGTCTGAGATTGGAAACCCGTTAAGATTTTTGTCGTATTACATCTTACTACTTTTTAAAAAAAGGGTATTTTTTTTCCCTTTACTTAGCTAAACAAATACCGTTCCATTCGAGACTAATATAAATTGTTTTAAAGCTCCTACAAAATATGTCGTATCAGCAAAAATTTCATCACCATATTTAAGCACCATAACTGATTCAAATTCAGACATTGTCTACAATTCAAATTCCTTCTACTTTTTAAAGAAATAAAAATGGCTTACACAAAATTCTGTTCAGTAAGTACTATTTATAACTTTTACTTTGCTTTATTTGAAAATTTACCTAAAAAATGAAAAGAATTAAACTGCAAATTCTTAAAAATTAAAAACCACTTTATTGATTTAAAACGATTTATATAACTGACAAGTATACTAATGAGATTGTTCAACTTTACAAGTAACCTTACATTAATGGGGGATTTTTAAATAATATTTGGCTAGTTAATTGCTGTATATAATAGGGATGAAAGGTTCTGAAGCTTTTCGTATCGTAATTTTAAAAGATACTTTCTACTTTGAATGGACTGCAATAATTGTCACAACAATCACCATCTTACAAGAAAAATAAAAAACATTAAAATATCTCCTTATAATATCGCAGTTTCGTTGCCAGGTGTTTTGTCACCCTCGCCATTTTATTATAAATCTAAAGATAAAATAAATATTAAACGAAGAATAAATTTTCTGAGGTCTTGGGGTCTTTCAGCTCCTACCTTCCAAACATTTGGTATTATCACTATATAAAAAATTTTTTTTTGTGGTCTCCACACACTATATCTCTATCTCTCTCTCTATCTCTATCTCTATCCCTATATCTCTCTATCTCTCTATCTCTATATCTCTCTCTCTATCTCTATCTCTCTCTCTAAAATTCTAGAAATATTTTCTTTCTGATACATTGGATAGTTTTTACAACCATTATACATTTAAAGTTTTTACAAAGTTAAAAACAAAAATTATTAATTGAATGATTCCGTATCCTCAAATACATCTCAGAAAATAAAATTAAAAATAATATTTAACAATATTTTCAAATATAATTATTTTATAAGTCCACAAACATAGCTCAGAGAAATATTTTTTTCAAAGAGTATTATAGATATATAACAGAAAATGGAAACGATTGAAAATTTACTATATAATAATAATAATAATAATAATAATAATAATAATAATAATAATAATAATAATAATAATAATAATAATAATAATAATAATAATAATAATAATAATAATTTTTTTTTTTAATAATAATATAATAATAATAATAATAATAATAATAATAATAATAATAACAATAATAATAATAATAATACAATAATAATAATAATAATAATAATAATAATAATAATAATAATAATAATAATTGTGGAGAAATTTTTACCAAAAAAACTACTAATACCTAATACCTTTTTATAGACTAGCGATATGTGAAAAATTTAATATATGGATAGAAATTTTTGAATAATGTTTTCTTTTTAAACAATTTTTCAAAGTTGTTGATTTAAAACAAACACAAAATTTTATTATTATATATATATATATATATATATATATATATATATATATATATATATATATATATATATATATATATATATATATATATATATATATATATATATATATATATATATATATATATATATATATATATATATATATATATATATATATATATATATATATATATATATATAAAGGTAAATTAGACCTTTAGCTACTTAATTTGATGGTTCTAAGACTTTTACTTTATATCTTGTTTTATCTTTCAAATGAATTTGTGAACTATAAAATTAGGCCAATTTTATTGATAGCACCGTGCCAAAACATTTAACAAATAATAATAATAATAATAATAATAATAATAATAATAATAATAATAATAATAATAATAATAATAATAATAATAATAATAATAATAATAATAATAAAATAATAATAATAATAATCAAAGTCAATAAAAAATTTATTCCTATTGGTAATAGAAATAATATTATTATTATTATTATTATTATTATTACAAAATTGAAAGCAAAAAACAATTTATACTCATTATTAAAATGTTATAATTTTGTAAACAGAAAGCTTGAAATACTTTCTTTATTTAAGCGAGGTAATGTCAAACATGTTTTCTGTCCCTCCCACTTCAAGATGAGCTTAAAAGTGGTCAAGGGGTTAAAGGTTCGAGTCTCAACAAAGTCTCCAGATAGGCGACGATCACACTTTCCTAAGCGAGCATTAATTACATCCATAGAAATATAAAAATTATATATATATATATATATATATATATATATATATATATATATATATATATATATATATATATATTATATATATATATATATATATATATATATATATATATATATATATATATATATATATATATATATATATATATATATAATTATTTCCATAGAATTTATAATTAATGGCTACTCGTTAGCAACGTGTCATTGGCAAGGTCTCATCAGCAACGTGTCATCCTGAACGCGTTTTTGTCTGCGTATCATTGTCAACGTGTCATCCTCAACGCGTCATTCTCGGCTAGTCATTGTTAACGTGTCTTCCTCAACTCCCTATTGTCGGCTAGTCATTGTTAACGTGTCATCAAGTGTGTGTGTGACAAAATTGTTTTAATACAATTATATAATTATAATGAAAGAAAGAGATAGATACCGAAATAATTGACAAAAAAAAATATATAACTAATTCAAGGTAGCTGCAACATTAATTTTATAATATATATAAAAAAGAAATTATTATTATTATAAACAAATGTATCACATTTTTTTTAAAAAATATTTTGACAATTTTTTTTTTAATTAATTAATTTAGATAAAAGTTTACTAGAAAAATAAAGCATTTTTTTATTTTTAAAAAAAAAATTTTATTTTTATTAATAATTTACAAAGATTAATTCTGTGAGAATTTTAATATTAATATTAATTAAATAAATTATAAATCCTATTTATTAAAAACTATTTTTC
>SEYY01001416.1:25000-32500 GCA_009176605.1 Armadillidium nasatum | reverse complement strand
AACATCCAAGTGTTTTTCTCCATCATCAAGAAAACAAGAGGCGTTATATATATATATATATATATATATATATATATATATATATATATATATATATATATATATATATATATATATATATATATATATATATATATATATATATATATATATATATATATATATATATATATATATATATATATATATATATATATATATAATTTTCAAAACTCGTATATCCGATGGTGTCGGTTTTGAATTTGATCCTGAATATGGTTTATCCTAACAACTTTGGTGGATGGTATATATCCTCTGACCTTTAACCACCATATCAAATTAATATCAGTCTTCCTCCGACTTTATATATGCGTCTGTCTTAACGGATACTTTTACAATTTAAAAATTTAAAATGATACCGAAGTATTTTATAGACAGAAATAGAAAAAAAGTTCACGATTCTCATTGTTATTCAATGACAACCAATTTCGTCTCGTTACAAAACCTACGAATGAGGTTGGCAAGGGTAGACAATGAAGATGAAAGTGACTTAGCAAGAATAATGAGAAAGTCCTTCGTTTAAAAAAAGGATGAATTAAATGGGAAGATAATTTAGAACAAGGAACAAAGGGCACGGGATTAAGTTACAATCTTGTAACTTTTCAATGATACATTAAAAAACAAATCTTACGTCACCCTTATTGAATGTATGTAAATGGGTTAGTTTAGAATATATATATATATATATATATATATATATATATATATATATATATATATATATATATATATATATATATATATATATATATATATAAGATGTAGATTTCCACTTTTTTTTTAAAGAGGAAGGTTTTTGATCAATGTATGCCATCTGCAATGACAAATGATTTAGAGATTTGAAGAATAGGCAAAATTAATTGACGACCTCTCGCGATGCACAGCTCTTAAAACTGCTAAAGTCGAAAGTTTGAAAAATAGATAAAATGAGTACATGTTCCATACATTTCCAGGAAGTATATATAATATATATATGTAGGAACCGACCGGGGCTGGAATTTGGCCGGGGCCGGGGCCGGCCGGTCACCCAAATTTGGCCGGGGCCGGGGCCGGGGTTATGGCCGGGGTTTCCTAAAATTTGTAAAGAGGTCAAAAGCACTGAAATTTTAGGTTAAGAAAATTAGATATAAGGTTTATTTAATTGTAAGGAAGGAGTAGAATAGGCAACATTCACTTAAATTAATGATTATATGCATTTTCTCTAAAAAAAAAAAATCAGAAAATTACAGTTTTGTATATTTAAAGTTTAAAAAAAGTACAAAAATTAAAAAAAAAATTATTCTAATTCATAATAGTGATTTAACACGTTTACCTAGGTAAGACCCAAAGGTAAAGTTTGAAAAAATGTAAGATATAAAATTATCAATTTAACCTGTATTTATATACATATCATTGTTATTTTATTGCTATGTATCAAACTTGTATCATTTAGCTGCATTATTTAAAAAGTATTATTTTGTTTATACTTTCAGTCAATATGGCTAAAAGATCAGCTTCTGCAGTATTTGAATACTTTACAATGTTTCAGGATAGGCTCGAAATAGCTAAATGTAACATCTGCAGTCAGAAAATTAGAAGAGAACCTCCGGGTGCTACAAGTAAAAAAATTTCAAACCAAATCTTTTTGGAGTATCTAAAATCAAAACACAAAGATGAACATTCACTAGCAGAAAAGGAGTGGTCAAAAGAAACAGAAAAGAAAAAAATCTTAATTTTCTAATATTTTGTTTGAAATTTTTTTTATTATTTGACTGATTGAGCTGAAATTTTCAAAGGATGTGAATTTTTTCACGAAGTTCTGAGTTGATTTCGAGCATTTTTTTTGAGTCTATAACGGTTTGAAACTTATTTGGATCCAAAGTTGAAAAAAATGAATAACTGGGTCAAACCACTGGTCCACATGAGCTGAAAATTTAACTGAATACCTTTGCCCCAATTTCTTGCATTGGTGGGAATAGATTTTTGATATCACGTCTAGAAAAAAGTTATAAGCACTTGAACTTGAAAAAAAATTTGCAAAAATTGTACCCTTCTGGAGGAAAATATTATTTAAAAAAATCGCTACCTACTATTTTTTTTTATTTGTGAATATTGTTTAGAAGAGGAACAGGGCAACAATTTTATTTAGTGCATTTTTAAATGCCCTTTGTTTAGCGAGATATAGCCTCTCAAACTTTGGGAATTTTTGAAATTTGGCCAAAAATGGACCTTTTTGAAGGCTATATCTCAAAACCAACGAATGTCATCGAATAAAGTACATAGAGGAATTTGTAGCCCCACCCCTCCTCTATACACACCAAAAATTTGAAATGTTATAGTTGTATTTTTTTAAAAAAGATTTTGTCTGAAAAGGTGGATTTTTTTAGTTCAAAAAAATTATTTTTCTATAGTTGGTCAGTTTTTGGCTTATAACATTTTTTCTATAACTCTGGGAACAAAAACCTATTAGAGACTTTTGTAGCCCATATAATTTTGAATAAATAGTCCAACTTTCAGCTCATTCTAAAAAGTGGTTTGGCACCGCCATTCTATTGAAAAAGGGTAAAATTTCACAAAAAAAAAAAAAAAAAAAAAAAAAAAAAAAACTTTTAACCGTAATAGACTCGGAAAAACGCTAGAAATGGACTTTTCTTACTGGTAAAAAAATAATATACACTGAAAAGCAGAATCGGCTGAAAATTTAAAAAAAAAAAAAAAATTTGTATAACTTGCCATTTTAACCCCGGCCGGCAACCCCGGTTTTCCCTGATTTTTAGCCGGGGCCGGGGCCGGGGCCGGGGTCAGTGAAAATGGCCGGGGTTGGCCGGGGCCGGGGCCGGGGCCCCGGTCGGTTCCTATATATATGTATATATTGAAATTCAAAGAGACTATAGAAGGAGAAAGGAAGAACCTGTGTGGAAAGACGTATGCCACAACTCTTCCTCAGAAAAGGTATGCAACTGGAGAGTTTAGAAGAGTAGCATCGTTGTCATGGCAAATAGTAAAAGAAAAATAAGCTCTCCTTACAGATATTTTTTTTTCACATCACCACCGCTCACGGGCAGAGCCCTATTTAAGGAGAGAGTGTTTGTGCAATACAGAAATAATAATATGAATATATTCAAATCTTTTATTTAAGGATCGATTAGAAAACTTTCAAAAGAACGGTAGTTTGAAGTGTTTAGAGAGAGATCTCATTTTCGGAACAGGTTGAATGTGTGAACGCATATGCGATATATATATATATATATATATATATATATATATATATATATATATATATATATATATATATATATATATATATATATATATATATATATATATATATATATATATATATATATATATCTTACTAACCATTATTTTCCCTTTAAGGTAATTGATGGAAGCAGACAGAGAAACTTTAGGAATTGACGGAACTTTGGCCACTGCTACGGTTTCTTTTTTAGTCTCGGGTGTCTGACCTGTCAACTTCTTAGCGTCTGAAGAATTTTGACTTGTAGAATCTTTTCCTTTATTAGGCTGAGGCGCAGTTACTAAAGATCCCTTCGATTCCCCGTTTTTCTGCTCCTTAACTTCGGAACTGGGCTCCGTATTGACTCTGGCTTTTGAATTTTTGTCCTCCGGTTCGTTTCCTCCTTCTGGAGATAAGAGTCCTCCTTTTGGAAGTGTGAGAAGACCCTGGGGTTCAGCCACGTATTTCATAGACATACTCCAAGAGGTATTGCTGTTTCCCAGCGTTAACGATAGGTTCTCCTCCTTTCTGTTCCGATATACCTTATCTGTAAAATATATATAATATATATATATATAATATATATATATATATATATATATATATATATATATATATATATATATATATATATATATATATATATATATATATATATATATATATACTTTACGGTAAAGACTGAAACATTATTTCTTTTCCAATCTTAACCACTTCCTATGACTTCCACATTTTCAAACGCCGTGCATTGGGCGATTTCAGCCTTAAATGTGATTATAAAATTAGTTTTTTCCAAAATTTGGTGAATTCTATGTAGACCTTGGCCTTTTCCCACACAGAGGCATATATATATATATATATATATATATATATTATATATATATATATATATATATATATATATATATATATATATATATATATATAATATATATATAATATATATAGTACCTTTGGCCTTAATTATAAGTTTCAAGTTTAATATAATCAAGTTAGGTTTGCGTGAAAGAAGTACATTTAATTTATGAGAGAACCTAACAATTCATCCCCTAATCAGGATTCTCTGTCGTAATTATATATCACCCACATCCGCAAATTCCATCCACAATCGTGCGAATGTCCAAAATCTGACACTTGTGCATTATAAATCATCTGTGTGTGTGTGTGTGTGTGTGTGTTTATAAGTGAACAGGAAATGTCTTTTATCTTTCTAAGGTGTTCCTAATTTGACATTCATAATCTAAAAACAAAATCACCAACATTCACAATAGTATTCATCTGATGAGAGAGGCTTTATGACGAAATCTTTTGATGATAAATATTCAAGTAAATGTGCAACATCACGCGTCCTTCCGAAAGTAAAGAAATGTAAATACCTCTCTAATTTAGCACAATTGAAAAAAAACACACACACACGCACAAAGGTACAATATGACCATTTTTAGTCGTAATTAAAATTCCACGTAATAACGGTATAAAACACTACATTAAGGCAAGACAGAATCCATGAGATAATATGGAGTAGTTAAAGAAACGTGCGCTGACAAGTAGTACGCATAGTTGCAAGAAGGAAAGAAAGAAAAGAAAGAATGGGGCGAGAGAAAGTTGGATACAGAGAAAGAGAAAGAAAAGAAAAGGTTAGATAGATAGATAAAATAGAAATAGATAGATAGATAAGTAGACGAGGGAGAACAAATATTATGCACAAAAGCGTTTTTATATATTTACACTTCCAAATTTCCATTTTCAAACGAATCTGAGTAAACAACATTTCGTTGGTACGTGGTTATTGAACCATGGTGGACCTCATAGTCGTCTCGAAGACATTTACGGTTCAAAAGAGAAGCAAAATAGAAATGTTTAATTAAAATAGTTTCCATAAAAGCAAACTCAGCACATGCTTTGGTCTTTGAAAATATTTACAATTTGGATTGAAAGAAAACTAATTTCTAAATCTTCAAGTATAAAACTATTTTGCATAACAATACGAAATAGGAAGCAATATAATTTATTATAATGGTGTTAATAAATTAACTATTATATATATATATATATATATATATATATATATATATATAATATATATATATATATATATATATATATATATATATATATATATATATATATATATATATATATATCAGTGACTAGATACAGAATGACGAATTTTTCCTCTGAATGCACTATTAGAATTTTTAATTTTCTTCTTTTTACATTTTAAATTCATTATATTATTATTATTATTATATTATTATTATTATTATTATTATTATTATTATTATTATTATTATTATTATTATTTTTTATTTTATTATTATTATTATTATTGTTATTATTATTATTATTATTATTATTATTATTATTATTATTATTATTATTGCTGTTGTTAAACTTTTTTACTTGCACCAAAAATATTAAGTCTTTTGTTATTTCTTTCAAATATTATTTATATATTTCTAATGAATCAGAACGAAAAGTTTTGAGAAATGGCACTTGCCTTCCCCTCCCCCCCTCTCCCTACCCCTCTCTCTCTCTCTCTCTCTTCCCCCTTTAAAACATTTTAAAAATTAATCGTTAGTTCTTTGAAAATTTTGAAAGTTTTTGCTTGAGTTGTGTACCAGGAAATATATTATATATATTATATATATATATATATATATATATATATATATATATATATATATATATATATATATATATATATATATATATATATATATATATATATATATATATATATATATATATATATATATATATATATATATATATATATATATATTAATATATATAATATATATAATATAATAATTAAAAAAAAAAAAAAAAAATTTGGTTTTAATTTTTAATAATTTTTATTTGTTTTCTTTCAAAAAAAAAAAAAAAAAAAAAAAAAAAAAAAAAAAAAAAAGTTATATATTTGAACATTATATTTCTATACAATGTTACGTCAAACCGGAGTACATAATTATTAGTAAATTTTTGCAATTATTCAAAATTACTTTATTATTTAATTCTTAATTATTATTATAATTACTGAAATTTTAATTCCCATTTAACAAACAAACTGTTATAACGATTAACATTACCTTTAAATTTTTAAAACTTCTAAAAAAAATAAAAAAGAATAAAAAGAAAATAAAAAAATAAAAAAATAAAAAAATTAAAAATAAATAAATAAAAAAAATAAAAATTTGTTTAATTCACTTTTTTCGTAAAAAATATTATTTTTGATTATGTAAATTACTGTATATAAGTTTTAAAACAACGCAAACACTTTTCTTTCTTCTAATTCTATATTAATGAGGCTATATATATATATATATATTTATATATATATATATATATATATATATATATATATATATATATATATATATATATATATATATATATATATATATATATATATATATATATATATATATATATATATATATATATATATATATAATCCTACGCCATCTCTCGCTCGTTGCTCACACACACGTACACTGCAAAAATTGGTCTAACGAACCGTTGGGACATGTGGCAAAATTGTCATATTAAAATATTCAATAGAGAAAAGACATGTTTAAGCATAAGAAAGTCACTTCACCGGTTTAATTTTCTAATAATAAATAATAATAATAATAATATAATAATAATAATAATAATAATAATAATAATAACAAGCTCATATGCGTATCCCTACGGGATACGCAAATGTTCTTGTTATTAGAGTCATAATTTTAGGCGGATGTGAAGGTGGAGGTGGAGACTGATGCAGAAATTTATCCGTAGGTGGACTTTCAGATGGAGGTGAACTTTGAATTTGAAATGTAGGTTGATGTTGATGTTGAGACGGATGCAGAATTGAAGGGTGATGTGTAGATCGAGGTTGAGGTGGATTTTGAGTTGGAGGTGGAAACGGAGACAGAAGTGAAGGCTGAGGTGTAGGTGTAGGTTGAGGTGGATGTGGAGACGGATGCAAAATTGAAGACTGAGGTGGAGGTGGAGTAGGAGATGGAGGTTGAGACGAAGGCAGAAGTGTATGCGAAGTTGGAGGGTATATATATTATATATATATATATATATATATATATATATATATATATATATATATATATATATATATATATATATATATATATATATATATATATATATTTAAAGAAATTATTATTATTATTATTATTATTATTAATATTATTATTTTTTTATTTTAAGAAATTTAATAAAATAAAATATTATATAAATAT
>SEYY01001416.1:17500-20000 GCA_009176605.1 Armadillidium nasatum | reverse complement strand
TATATATATATATACACACACACACACACACACAGAGTGTTCGGGATAAATTTAAGTTACCTATAAGGGGAAAAGCATATTTCAGCCAAAAATACGTTTAATGGAAAAAATTGAAAAGGTCGTATGAAGACTGAGGCAGTCACAACAGAATTACTTAACGAAGCCACCCTCAGCATCGACGACGGCCTCGATCCGGCTCCTGAATCTGGCACATGCGGCCTTTACGATCCCCTTAAGTAAAGCCTCAAATGACTACTTTATTTTGCCTATCAGTTGGGTCTTTGTGTTACAATCAGTGCGGTTAGTGCCTTTTTCAACAATGCCCCATAAGTAATAATCTATCAGATTGCAATCAGGGAAGCTAGAGGGCCAAACGCTGGGGCTAGGGAAGTCGAAGTAGTAAAAATTATCATACAACCACTTCTGAATCTTCCCGACGGTGTGACAGGGTGCCGAATCTTGCTGAAGCAACCCTCTCCAAGGCCTGATCACGGAGTTCAGCAACTCCACATAGCCATCCTAGGTTTTTCATCACTTTCTTCTGCAGTGGTTGGATGAATTCCGGTGTATGAAGGCAATCAGAAAGTCTGTTTTCTCCTTTTCTACAAGCAGAAGCCTTCATTTCACGTCTTATTGCTTTCATAGAGTTCAAAGAGCAGTGAAGAGTTGTCATTATTGCGGAATCTTGATGCTCAACACGAATCATCATGATGCATGTTATCCTTTTCCAATATTCAGGTGGCTTCCACTTGTTCATTACAGTTGACTTTGACATCTCTAAGCCGTAGTGATCAGGTTTCATAATGCCGTTCACTTCCATAAATGTATAAAGGGTACTAGATCTTTAAAACAAAAAATTATATTCTGTCAAATTTATTCCAAACACTGTGTGTGTGTGCATATATATATATATATATATATATATATATATATATATATATATATATATATATATATATATATATATATATATATATATATATATATATTATATATATATATATATATATATATATAACTCAAATATTTTTAAATGTATTGCCAGAGCTCTAATTATAAGACAGAGAATAAAAGACAACAAATATTTTAAAAACTAAATACAACAATTTTAAAAATATTCAAAAAAATAATAATTTCTAAGGATGCTGGTCATGTTGGCTTCTCCGGATTGCAGCCAAAGGACTACTGACTGTTGCACTCATTCGACATTTTCATCTAACTTTCAAGGTCAACCGTAACCCCTCTTAAGCTCAACACTTCCCGTGGCCATTAACCTTTAATGCCGGGCCCGAATACCTGACCTTGACTCTGGATTTCTGTTATATTTCAGTTCCAAACTGAAACTGCAAAATCAGGTTTTTGAGGTTTTAAAGATCTTTTATGAGCATCCTGTTCATTTTACATACATACAAACATATATATATATATATATATATATATATATATATATATATATATATATATATATATATATATATATATATATATATATATATATATATATAAGATCATTGGCAAAAGTTAAAAAGCTTATTATTATTATTATTATTATTATTTTTATTATTATTATTATTATTATTTATTATTCATTATCATTAATTAATATTATTTATTAATTATTATTATTTGTATCATTGCTATTTATTATTATTTATTATTAGTATTATTATTATTATTATCATTATTATTATCATAATTATTATTATCATTATTAAGGAAATAAAACTAAAAATTGACGTGGATAGCATCGTAGACAAAGAAATTTGAAAGGAAAGATCAAAGAGGAGGAGGAAAGTGCAATGGAATTTGAAGGTATAGTGCAACGGACTCCCTGGAGATACTTGGAAGTTTGTAGATGACAAAGAATGAACTAAATCTTTTGCCTCAGGTTAAATGTTCAAGGTAGAAGATTCATTATGAAAGAGAATTTTAAATTTGTTTCTTTTTTCTTTTTCTTTTTTTTTAATAGTTTTTTTTTTATTACGTATTATAAAAGAATTATACGATATGAGGTAATTGAACTAAAAATCTTCCAGTCAAAAGTTTCAAAAGTAAGAATTTTTTTTTTTTGTTTTTTTTTTTTAAATGATGAAAGAAAGGTAACTTATTATATACTTAAATGGGGAGTTGTTGAGCAGCATTTTTTAGGGTGGAGCCAGAGAAGATGAAGAAGAAGAAGAAGAAAGATACAAAAAATTGTGGAAAGCAAGAATAAAATTATGTTTTAGTAAAAAGTGGCGGTAGTAAGTAAAGGAATTTAGAGCCGGTTGGAGTTGGCGCCTGAGTTGAAGTCAAAGTTGGCGCCAAATTTGAAGCCAGATTTGAAGTCAGATTTGAAGCCAGATTTGAAGTCAGATTTGAAGTCAGATTTGAAGTCAGATTTGAAGTCAGATTTAAAGTCAGATTTGAAGCTGAAGTTGAAACAGCAGCACTGATATTACAAGTGAATATTGATCAGCGATGTATTCACGTAGTGCTTCAATCATTTAGGGGAAAGATT
>SEYY01001414.1:107500-111690 GCA_009176605.1 Armadillidium nasatum | reverse complement strand
TGTATGTGTGAATGTGTGGTGGGTGTTAGTGTGTGTGTGTAGGTAGATAGATTGGTCACAACTCGTGTGTAAGCCTCTTATCAAAGAGGGAATGTTCATTTACAATCATCATTTAATCGGTTAGAGTGGGAGGATATCTTAAGCTGCGAAATATTTTATTGAGTTTATTTTTTTTGTTTTGTTTCTCAGGTGAAAGGTAGTGACAATAATTATGTAAGCTCTGAATAATTCGTAGCGCTTTCGAACTCAACCGCGTGAATTGTTAGAAGCATTGCTGAAAAATGATCTGAATACCAGTTGTATCCGATTTTCAAAATCAATTCGTATTTGGAATACATGCTTTTATATCTGAAAAAGAATTAGTTTGTTGTGTGCATTGGTCGCAAGAGTGGCACTTGAATACTGAGGCTGGTGTTTAAATATTTTATTAAATAATTAAAATAAATAACAGAATATCTTAAAAAAGCGACGCATTATATTGTCTATCCTATTACTATACATGATATTTTCCGAATTTTAATAATATATATATATATTATATTATATATATATATATATATAATATTATATTATATTATATATATATATATTATATATATATCTAATATATAGTTATTAGTGTGGATCGGATGTCAATTTGGAAGTGCGGATGCGGGATGAATTTTGAATTTTCGAAAGTGCGGATGCGGATGGGATGCGGATTTTGAATTTTCGAAAGTGGATGCGGATGTTGATCGAATGCGGATTTAATTTTGATGAGGATGTGGATGTCAATTTGATGAGGATGCGGATGCGGATGTTAATTATATATATATATATATATATATATTATATATATATATATATAATATATATATATTATATATATATATATATATAACTATCCCTTTCCCACTTCGTGAGGTGGTGCCGCCACAATTCCCTTACAAACATAAAATTCTTACCTTTCAACGCTTTCACCACCTCCCTCCATCTCTGTCTCCACAAAATCTTTACCCTCGTCTAAACAAATTCCTTCATCAAACACTCTCACTCCATCCTCCATCTCCACTTCGGCCTTCCTCCCCCTACCCTTTCCCTATCTACATCGGATCTACGTACCTTGCCAACCATTCTGTTCTCTTTCATTCTTCACATATGTCCAAACCATTTTAGCACATCCTCCTCCTCTCTATCAATTACACCCTTCTTCCATTTACACATCTCCCTTATTCTTTCATTTCTAATCCTATCAATCCTTCTCAATTTATATATCGCTCTCAAATCTTCAAAAGCATTGAAACTTTCCTCGACCGAGCACTATCGTCTATGTTCACACACATACAATACAGAAGATGAACACATGCATTAAACATTCTTATCTTTATTTCTTTCGAAATTTTTCCTTTCTTCCATACTTTTCTTAAGCCCCCCAATACTTTCATTCCTTCTACCACTCTGTTCTTTATTCCTTTTTCCGTCCCACCCTTACCTTCCACCCAACATTACTAGATATTTGAATTCATTCACCTCCTCAAGTTTTCATTCTCACACTTCTACAAACCAATTCCTCCCTCCATTTCCTCATCCCCACCTCCAATCCTCATAATTTTTCTTCGCTGGATTGAATTTCAATCTCTTGTTTGCACATTTCCTTCACAACTCTCTCACAAGTATTCTCATCTTTTCTCCAGATTCTGCCACCACACATGCGCATCATCTGCAAAAAGTAAAACATTCACTTCACATTCACCCTCCTTATTTTTCAACGTAATACTCTTCCCTTCTCTCTCCATTTTTCTAAGTAAACCATTCATCAATAGATTAAACATATATTATATAATATAGTTCTCTCTTCATCAGATAATAATATATATAATATATATATATATATATATATATATATATATATAGTATATATATAATAGTGATGGATCGGATGTCATATTTTTATTTGCGGATGCGGATGTTAATTTTGAAAGTGCGGATGCGGATGCGGATGTTGAAATTTCCGAAAGTGCGGATGGGATGCGGATGTTAATTTTTGTGCGGATGCCATAAATATATATATATATATATATATATATATAATATAATATATCATATTATTATAATATATATATATATATATCCAGCACGTTACACACTCTATTGGTATATGTTTATATAAACGAAGATACAGAAGTTTAGCCTCTATTTTTCTATTTATTTTTGACCTGGAATGGAAAAAAAAAATCCTTTAATACTTTTTTTTTTTTATTCAATCCATTTATTGAATCAAAGCAAATTTATCCATTAAAATGTTCCATTTAATTTGACGAGTTTTTCAAGCGTTTTACGGGCAAAGAATAAATATTTTGCGATACGTTTTTCTTCCATACGAAATATGAAATTTTTTTTCCACAAATTTAAATTAATTTTGAAAGAATATTTGGATATTACATTGGAATTTTTTTCCCATAAGTAGAAAATAGGCTTTTATAATGCACAGCGGGTTTCAAAATTGAACGGAAAATTGGAAGAGTGAATACGTTATTCATTAGGAATCAATAGCGTTTATGTCAACGTTGGATATATTTCGTTCTATGGTTCAACGAACATTTTATCACAGGCTGTGTTACCTTAAGTTAAGTTGTAATTATTGTTCATTGATGCTGATAACGAAAACTCACTGAGAACTTGAGGTAAATACTTTTTGTTACTAATATGGAGTGTTTAAAAATTTGCGTCCTATGGCTTAGGTTCTCTTGCCAGTCTGCGATTAAAAATTTTTTTGTGTTTATTTATCTCCTAACTGTTCTAAAATTTTTTTACCATCTAACTCCAAATGATAATAATAATATTTGTCTATATCCACTTTTCTTGATGATTTCAATGTTCACAACCAGAAAATTGGCATTTCTCTTTAATCAAGTTTATCAACATAAAACCATGAGCATTAGATGCAGCTCCCTAGCTCCCTACGTGGATCCTGATCATTTCGAAGATAATCCCAACATATTAGAATTTCTCCTAGAATCTTAGAATCCATCTCTTATTTGGTTTAACTTTTTTCCACCTCTGGGCTCTTCCTCTCATCTTATTATCTCTGTGTATCTGCCTTATATCTTCCTTTTTCCGCAAGAAAGGAGACCAACTTTGGTTTGGAAACTATTCTGGATCCTTAGTGCTTGAAACTTGTTGAATTTGTGGTCGTGTTTCATTGGTTATATCAGTTGAAATGGTACTGCTTCAGTGGAAGGGGTTCTTAAGAACGCATATCCAGAGTTCATCCTTATTGCCATGAACCTGTTTTAATTATTTTTTTCTGTCATCCTTATAAACAAGTATCATCTATTATTTCACTTTTACCTTTATCTCTCTATTCTTCTTCTGACGGCACAACCGCTATCTTAGTTACTGCTAAAAACTTAGAAAAGTAGGCATAAATGGTAAAACTTTGAAAAATAGTCATAAAAAGATGGCGCAAACTCTTTAAAGTCTTTGAGTTTTAATTTATTTTATTTATTCAGTAAAGTCACATTAAGGCTAATAAATCTTCGAGTTTTCATAAAAAAAAGGGGCAGTCATTATATCATATATTCATATAAAATCTTTTAATTTCAATGGTAACAAGAGTGTTCGTAATCTTTTTAATTTTATGTATTATTCCAATCGTAATTTTCATAATATAGATTGATAAGTGAATCAAGTAAAAAAAAAAAAAAATAAATAAATTTCCCCAATCATCCTCTGATCGATGTGTTAATGGTCACTCTATCACTCAAAAGGTATTTGGCCCTTCAGAGTTAGTACTTAGAGAGGATTAAATTCTGATAGGTATTTGAGCTGATTTAGAGCATGTTAACAATTTGATTAATTTTCCCTCCGTATCAGTAATTTATTCTTGCAGTAGTTTTACGGTTGAAATACGATTTATTATTAAGTCAACTTTTTGCAGTTACATTCATATCCATTTCTATGGTCGTTTTTTTTTTCTATATGATTGGATCAATAAATATTCCATTTAAACTTTCTTGGATTCTGGATAGTAGTATTCCACAATCAATTTTCACTTGAAAATAACATCATTATTTTTTTCTTTAAAGATATCAATTAATCATTTTAATTAATATACTAACTGATATAGCTTAAATAGTATTTAACACTGTTCAGAGACACTTGAAACCATGATAAGTTACGATACTACTAGATTGTGTTTGGAATATATT
>SEYY01001414.1:100000-102500 GCA_009176605.1 Armadillidium nasatum | reverse complement strand
ATTTATAATGAAAAATCTTCAAATATTCCAGTTATGTAATTTATTTGTGTTAACCACTTCTCTTTTTTATTTTTTTTTATCATTTTATTATTATTTTTTTTTTCCTTTTTATGTAGAATAATTTGAAGATCTCATTTAAATGGCTCTAATGACTAAGAATAAAAACAAATCTTCATTCAAAATGAATTGAATATTTTTTTATTTTTACACAAAACTATATATATATATTATATATATATATATATATATATATATATATATATATATATATATATATATATTATATATATATATATATATATATATATATATATATTATATTATATATATATTATATATATATATATATATTATAAGATTTAATATTATTAATTTGTTTATTTAATTGTTTTTCATTTATTTATTATACTCTTAAAATTATTCGAAATAAATACTAAGAAATTATTTCTTTGAATAAAAGAGTTTCGTACACATTTGTTATTTACAATTGCTGTTCTAAGAATTTACATTTACACAGACACATATACATACATATACGTACATATGCAAACACGCATATATATATATATATATATATATATATATATATATATATATATATATATATATATATATATATATATATATATATATATATATATATATATATATATATATATATATATATAATTTGGTTATTAAATATTTTACGATATTTAAATAAAGTTTTAAAATGCTATTTGTAGAAATATTTTTATAGGAATTTTTTCTTTAATTTGAATATGATTTGTTTCAATTTTATTATCTATGAAGGATTTTCTCATTTGGTATTTTAATAACAATTTTCTTATCCTTTGATTTTTTTTCTTGATGCTTCGCAAGAAATTTGTTTTCTGTGTTTGAAGATTTCTTTTTCACATAAGCTTTTCGCTCAAAGAAAAAGTTGGCGAATAAGTTCCTGAAAATTCCTAAGATGTGGATTCTGTAAGTTTGTCTTGGGACTGAGATTAATTTGAATTTTCAGAAGTATTTGATTTCTATAAATATTATTTGTAATGAGGTAATTTGTGGCATTACCTTCGTTTAATTATGGAGGAGGTGGAAGAATTCAGATACTTGGGAATGTTGGTGGAAGGAAAAGGCGGGATATAAAAGGAAAAAAAGAATAGAGTGGTGGAAGGAATGAGTGAGGGGGGGATTAAGGGAAGTATGGAAGAAAGGGAAAATATCAAAGGAAATTAAGGTTCCAATGTTTGAGTGTATGTATTTGCCATCTATAATGTATGGATGTGAAACATGGATGATGAATGTTTAGGTGAGGAAAAGATTAAATGTATTTGGGATGAAGGGATTGAGATTGATTTGTGGTTTGAGAAGGGCAGATAGGATTACAAACAATAGAATAAGGGAGATATGTGGATGGAGAAGGAGAATGGTTAATAGAGCAGAGGAGGGTGTACTATGGTGATTTGGGCATGTGAGCAGAATAGACGAAGACAAGATGGTGTGCAGAATGCTTAAATCCGAGGTTGAGGGAGGTAGAGAGAGGAGAAAGCTAAAGTGGAGATGGATGGATGGAGTGAGGAGGGATATTTTGGGTGGAAGGGATTTGAGTTTGGAAGATGGCAGGAGAGTTGCGAAGGACAGAGGGAGATGGAGGGCTGGATGAGAGGGGGATGAAAAGTGAGGTGTGTATGTACGTGTGTGAAGGAATATGGCGGGCACCACCCCACTAGAGTTGGAAAGGTGGAAAGTGATATATATATATATATATATATATATATATATATATATATATATATATATATATATATATATATATATATATATATATATATATATATATATCAGTGGCGGCTTTTGGGGGGAGGCAGGGGAGGCAGTGCCTCCGTTAGTATTTAATAAAAATATAACATTTTAATTCAAAAATTAGGTTAAGCAACTCCGATTTTAAAATTTAACATTTTTTCATACAAGGCGTAAAATATAAATTTATTTCTATATTATATATATATATATATATATATATATATATATATATATATATATATATATATATATATATATATATATATATATATATATATATATATATATATATATATATATATATATATATATATAATTTAAACGGTTCATGCATGGTTACCATAGAAACATTTTGGAAGCCTCCTCGTTACCATGGTAACTGTGCTATTTATTTAAAATAAATGCTTCGTATATTTTTAGCGAAGGGAGGCAATTGATTTTTCTTACCTTTTTTATTTTTATCCAAACTTTTTAATTTTAATGGAATTTCATTTTACTTTTTTTTCATACGTTCTGTAAGGTGAAGTCCTGTCTTTCGAATGAAGTATTTTATTTGGTTAAAATTGAAAAGCCTAAAAAAAAATACTTTATAAGTTACGGAGAAATTATTTTCCAACATTAAAATTTGCCTCACATTTTAGGATGATACTGCGCATGCGTAAGCAACATCTTGCAGAAATCTTTCCTTTTCATTTAGTTTGACACAAATTGT
>SEYY01001414.1:92500-95000 GCA_009176605.1 Armadillidium nasatum | reverse complement strand
TAGTTTCTTAACTTTCTCTTTCGTAATATTTCTTCATACACGCACACACACACACCATATATATATATATTATATATTATATATATATATATATATATATATATATATATATATATATATATATATATATATATATATATATATATATATATATATATATATATATATATATATATATATATTATTTATTTTTTTAGTAAGCTATTTAAGAATATACTCTTTATATGATTTGTTATAAACAGAAAATCCAAGTTATTGAATAGTAATTTTTATTAAAACCTTTTTTTTTATTTTTTTTTTATAAGTTTTATTTTTGGAGAGATTTTATTTATTTGGTGCCTCGTATCTGGTAATAATCCATAATTCAAATCAGTTATTTTGAGACTTACTTCTTTCCTCTCCTGTCTTTATTAATTTTTCTTTTTCTCTTTTAACTCCCGTCTCCATAAACCCACTCACCGGCTACTCTTCTTCCTTCTCCCTCTTCCTCCTCCTCTTCCTTCTCCTCTTCCTCCTCCTTCGTTATATTTAAATTTAATCTCCAAATAATTGTTTTGGTCTAATCTCGCCTTTGTTTACGTTTTATATTTCTCGAGAAGCAAATAAGGCAGAAAAGAATATTATTCAAATGACAAAGGATGATTAAAATTTAAATTATATGCATAGAAATTAGCAAGAGAAAGGAAAAACAATGAACCAACAAACTAAGAGTCGGAAATAATAAATAACAAGTTTTATAATAAAAAAAGTAATAACTAAATGGAGCGGTTGTTTAATACGAGAGTAAATAAATACCTTTTTTTTTTTTTGGTTTGAATGGAAATAAAAGTAAATAAAATCATAAATCAATTTAAATTCATTATTAGGGTAATAAAATTTAATTTAATATCTCTTTTATTTTTAATTGTGATAATTGAAAGCAAAAGAATAAACCTGAGTCAAGAAAAAAAAAAACGGTTAAAAACTTATTAAAATGCGTAAATGGAAATATATTTGTCGCTGAAAATAATAGCAATGTTATTTGTGGCATTAACGATTATATTAAAATAATATGCAGAAATATACATACTATTTACTATAAACTAGAGATGGGTCGAATATCCGGTTACGCTCCGGTTATCCGGCCTATTCCTCCTTTTTTAATCCAACAAAAATAAAATTCTTGGTTATAAGTACGAATTTTCAAATTATTACAGTATAAAATATATTCTAAATTTTCATACTGAATTTCAATTTACTTTGGGTTTTCAAATCCATTCTATATAACATTGAAACATTTTCGGCTATTCATGTTGAATAAATATAGATATGCATTTGAAGCTTTATTAAATTTATATAACTAAAAACTTGAAATGAATTTCTTTATTTATTAATTATAATATATATATATATTATATATATATATTATTATATATATATATATATATATATATATTATATATATATATATATATATATATATATATATATATATATATATATATATATATATATATAACTTATAAACTATAAATATATATATGTATATATATATAATATATATATTATATATATATATATATATATATATATATATATATATATATATATATATATATATATATATATATATATATATATTATATATATATATATATATATTATATATATATATATATATATATATATATATATATATATATATATATATATATATATATATATATATATATATATATATATATATATATATATATATATATATATATATATATATATATATATATATATATATATATATATATATATATATAATATATATATATATATATATATATATATATATATATATATATATATATATATATATATATATATATATATATATATATATATATATATATATATATATATATATAATATATAATAGTAAGGGGCGCACTTTTGGAGGGTGTCAGATTTTTTCGAGGCAGCTAAATCTAGCAACCTAAGCCTAACGGCCTTTTCAGCATCTGTGTGCAAAGCCGCTTTCTCAGGGACCTTCCTGACCTTTCCTTTGGCGGTTCACGGATCCACGCGGACCCCCGGACCCCCAGATTTGAAACAATTTCAGCCGAATTGAACCACAAAAAAAATGGTCAGGAAAGAGAGTGAGGTGAACGAAGTGATTTTGCAAACTCAGGTAACTTCCTGATTCCATTTTTGGGGGGTTCATAGGGTTCCCAGGGGGCCCTTCCCCAACTTGAGGCCAATTTCAATTGATTGAACCCCCTAAATGGTGTCGGGAAAGAGCGTGTGGTCAATTTGAGCGGAGTGATCTGCATTGCAAATTAAAATCCCGTTAGGCTTGGGTTACCAGATTTAGCTACCTCGAAACAATCTGACACCCTCCAAAAGTGCGTCCCTTACTACTATATATATATATATATATATATATATATATATATATATATATATATATATATATATATATATATATATATATATATATATATATATATATATATATATATATATATAA
>SEYY01001414.1:85000-87500 GCA_009176605.1 Armadillidium nasatum | reverse complement strand
GAAAGAAGAGAATGAGATTCCAGATGATAAAAGAAATGAGAGTTGAGAAGGATTTCAAAGATCTTAGACAGAATACAAGTGAGAGCTATAGGGCGATGGTTAGAATGATCAGAGTGGCTACCTTTCTTCGGAATAGGTTGGACTAATGCGCGCTTCCAACACTGAGAGATAGTACTAATATTGAGGCATAGAGAGAAAAATTGAACGAGGGACGGAGCCAGCTCAGAAGCACACTCCTTTAAAACTCAGAGAGGAATGTCATCCTGTCTGCTTGCCTTCCTAACGTTCATAAATTTCAGAAGCCTTTTGCACCTGATCAAATGTAATCACAGGTAAAGGCATGGGACATTTGAGGGGAGAAGAAGTAGGAGGAAGATTGCCAGAGTCATTCTGGGTTGAATTAGAGAAAACAGGACACTGAAGAGATTAGCCTTTTCAGTTAGAGTGTTAGCAAAATAACCATCAACGCCAATAAGAGGAGGAAAGGAAGATATATAATATATATATATATATATATATATATATATATTATATATATATATATATATATATATATATATATATATATATATATATATATATATATATATATATATATATATATATATATATATATATATATATATATATAATTATTTTCTTATTCAAGCTATCCAAAAAATTAATCAAAATATTAAACAACAGATTAATAACTTTTAAAATTTTATACATCCGCAACATCTGCAGATGCGGATGCGGATATTTTAAAATCATGAAGGGCGGAGGCGGATGTCAAATTTAATGTTAATGCAGATGTGGATATCACATACATCACTATATATATATATATATATATATATATATATATATATATATATATATATATATATATATATATATATATATATATATATATATATATATATATATATATATATATATATATATATAATAATATTTATCACTGTGTCCAACATAGGAGCAAGGTGGTGTCAGTTGCAAATCCGAATTACTCAGTAATTGTAATCTTTCGAGTTGTTCAAATAATTGCATTATTCCAAAATTTTCAAGAGCGTACAACTCTTAAAGGAACTTCCCATGCACTAGCATATCTTCTATTAGTATACATATTCTTCATTGTTTTTAACGGGTTTTTAATATATAAACATCTTATCACAAATCTCATCATTCATTCCACACACATGTAAAGACCATATCAATGCCCATCGATTTTCACTTTGCACTACGTACCTTTTCTAGAAGCACATATCTCTTTTCCTCACGTTCTTAATTCTCTCCTTTCTCTTATACCACAGCTAAGCATTCACTTTCACATTTATCTTTATGTCCTCTAAATCAGGTTGATTTTTATCTGCATTGACTTTTTACTAATTTTCATAACTTTACTCTTAGAAGGGTTAGCTTTTGGTCCTTTACTTTGGTATACTCCTTCCAACTTTTGAATCAGCCACCAGCACAGTATAATCTGGAAACAGTAGAAAGCTATCACAACTACCTTCATGCTTGAACTTCCTGGTTCCTTACATTATTCGACACATATCTTTAACTACATTATACAGGTATTTTCATGTTAAACACCTCATCCAAATATTCTCGACCGTCCCCAGAAGCACAATGTTTTTTCCCAATCTGTTTATTCGTAATACTCAACTTATTCCATTAGTGCGCAACTATAAATTTACTCTCTTAAATTAAAACAAGATTTGCAAAGTTTGAGGCGCTTCGTAAATTTCCCACCAAATATTGAATAATAATTCATCAACCACTCCTATATATATATATATATATATATATATATATATATATATATATATATATATATATATATATATATATATATATATATATATATATATATATATATATATATATATATATATATATATATATATATATATATATATATATATATATATATATATATATATATATATATATATATATATATATATATATATATATATATATATATATATATATATATATATATATATATATATATATTATATATATATATATATATATATATATATATATATATATATATATATATATATATATATATATATATATATTATTATTATTATTATTATTATTATTAATGGTACTCGTCGTGAGCCGTGAAACCAAGAATCTTCCTCGAAAGATTCCACTGACAGGACGCATTCCTTTCTGGGAGAAGATATATATATATATATATATATATATATATATATATATATATATATATATATATATATATATATATATATATATATATATATATATATATATATATATATATATATATATATATATATATATATATATATAATGATCCCGTATAGCAGAATGTTCAGGACTCGCTGGGGTCTCCCAGTCTTGTACGATACTCCCAAATATTTACAAGCCCTGACTTGAAGTTGTAGGCCAGTCTGGCCTCTGTAGTTGGCATTGCAGTCAGCACACTTAAAAGACTGGTAGACCCCTAGCGAGTCCTTAACATTCTGCTATACGGGAT
>SEYY01001414.1:55000-72500 GCA_009176605.1 Armadillidium nasatum | reverse complement strand
AACTTACTTAATATTATATATATATATATATATATATATATATATATATATATATATATATATATATATATATATATATATATATATATATATATATATATATATATATATATATATATATATATATATAAAATTGATCTGCCAGTCAGTTAAAAATAAAAAATTTTATTTGATTTGTAATATTATATTCTTTTCGTTTTTATATTAAAATATTGTAAGGTTTCATTCATCCTTTTCTCTTAGTTTTTGTTTCTCTCTCTTTCTTCAATACACACACACACACACACACACACACACACACACACACACACACACACACACACACACACACACACACACACACACACACACACACACACATACACACACACACATATATATATATATATATATATATATATATATATATATATATATATATATATATATATATATATATATATATATATATATATATATATATATATATATATATATATATATATATATATTAAGAGAATCTGGTCTTAATAATCAAAACTAACACAAATGCTGGAAACATATTGGCTATAAATAAAATTCTTAAATAAAATCAGAAGTTTTATTAAATTCCAAAGCACTTATTTAAATCGTCGTTTTGGGAATTTTCTCTTTCCCATCAGGATCTTAAAGTTTCTTTAGCAATATACAGTTCTTCGATGGTTCTTCGAAATTTGTAAAATATTATTAATAAATTGATTATAGAGGGCACTTTTTTGATAAACAGAATTGGATGAAAGTACACTATATATATATATATATATATATATATATATATATATATATATATATATATATATATATATATATATATATATATATATATATATATATATATATATATATATATATATATATATATATATATATATATATATATCTCATCATCTTCATCTTCTACCAGGAACGGTTTTCACCCTGTTGGTGGAACCATTAATCTGAGTTTGAATTTCAATTATTATTGTTCTGATTGACAAAATTATGCTAATTTGGTATGTACGATTTTGTGGTATATCCCATTTCAGTAGTATGATATTTAACGTTATCCGTACAATATTTTAGTAGAAATTCAGTTATGCTATTTTGTAATTTATGGTGAATGGGTCTTTTCCAAACAGAAGTTAAGCATTTCTGGACCTGTTGTGAATTTATAAAATAGTGATACCTATGGTAGGTAATATTCCATATACTATATATATATATATATATATATATATATATATATATATATATATATATATATATATATATATATATATATATATATATATATATATATATATATATATATAATATATATATATATATATATATATATATATATATATATATATATATATAAGTTACATATATAGGTTACAATGGCCAATAACTTGAGGTGTGATTTCCCTTATACATTTTTGTATTTAAATTTTTTGAAGAAAACCCATTACTGTAATCTAATATTTCCTTAGCATTTACAGCATAGTCTCTTAAAATTTTTGTATGTATAAGCATTGAATTAAAATTTCAGGAACCTCTAAGTTTCTGGAAATAAAATTGAAGCAAAATGTAGAAAATAAGAAGCTGCAACATTGCACACATTTTTCCTTTATATTACTAATGCCTCAAGGCAGCAAGAAGGAAAATTTTTCATTTCTTATATACATATAAGGAAAAAATTAAATGAAAGCGTGGTTGAACACTACGCAATCTTTACAATATATATATATATATATATATATATATATATATATATATATATATATATATATATATATATATATATACTGAAAAAATTGTCCTAACGAATCGTTGGGACAAGTGGCAAAAATGTCACAACAATTTTTTTTGTTATTTTCTTAAATGAAAATATATCAGTGAGGCGACTTTCTTATACTTAACGTGTCTTTTTTCTATTGGAAAATTTTACTGTGACATTTTTGCCACTTGTCCCAACGATTCATTATTATAATATTTATATATTATATATATATATATATATATATATATATATATATATATATATATATATATATATATATATATATATATATATATATATATATATATATATATATATATATATATATATATATCCTCTGGTGAGCAAAGGCCAAAGACCTAATAAATTTCTACCATAGTTAGAAAACTACCAGATATTCGATATTTTCCCCTTTCATACTTACATTAATCCCTCTATCACTTTCATTCCCTCCACCACTCTATTTTTTATTTCCTTTTTCATCCTCCACCAAAATTCAAACGAAATTTTAATTCTTCTACCTATTTAAATTTCTTTCCCCTCACCTCTACTCTCTCCTCCCCATTCCTCCCCTCTCACCACCTCATCCCTGCCCCGAATCCTTATAACTTTATCTTTCGCTGGATTTACTCTCAGTCCTTTGTTCTTAAATTTTCTCACAAGCTGCTTCACCACATTCTCAACTTTTCCCAAGACTCAGCTACCAACACCTCATCTGCAAACATCATGACATTTGTTTCCCATTGACACTCAACACTTCGCCTCTTGATTTTAATACACTCCCATTTTCTCTCCATTCCCCAACTACACTATCCATCAACAGATGAAATAAATAATATCGTATATTATATATAATATATATATATATATATATATATATATATATATATATATTATATATATATATATATATATATATATATATATATATATATATATATATATATATATATATATATATATATATATATATATATATATATTATCACGAGTACACATATTTCTTATCTGGAAATATATTAAGAAAAAATTCTCAGAAAACGAATGAAATTCACTGAATTTTATTTTTAAAAAATATATGCTCCATTAATCTTACACAGAGAATTTGCCCTTTCGGGTCGGGAAGTCCTTTACGAAACCTTCGATATTTCACTCTGATCAGTATTTTCAACCACAGGGATCAGTCATTATTTAATGAGTCGAAAGATGACGTTCTGTGTAACAGAATTAAACACGAATAAGCGGAATACAAGGTTTTGTGACACCCAAAATTTATGGTTCATTCGTTAATTATGGTTCATTCGTTAATGGGAATTGCTTCCTCTCAAGATGATAGTTTGGTGAAGTGAAACGTCACAAAGGGTAATTAAAAATTTTTTTTTTGAAGATCCGATACCAATACAGTAAAGTAACCATAGATAAAATTCTCTTCATCCAATTGTAGAAGACAGTCGTGTGGCATAGTAGCTGCTAGATTCCCATACTATCATCCCATATGACCAGATCCACAATGCAGGTGCCGAAGTAGATTTTCTAGCTAAGTATATTTTCCGAAATTCAGATTTCACTTTCACACATTCACATGTGCGATTTAATTAGCATGAGTCTTTTATTTTTTTATATCAAAGGGCATGCTGTATGTCAATTAAACAACTTAAATAAAACGTTCGGGAAGAAATTAAATCTCTGGAACAGCACTATTAACATTTGTCTTGAAAAAAATGCAGTAGTATAATTACTTGTCTGTGAAACAGAAAATATAGGGTCATTTGCATAATAAATTTCCATTCTTAACTGTTAAATTATGTCCATTTTCTGTACTGTATTTATTTATGTTCACTAACAAAGAAAATATACATTAAATTTCTAAATAACTTCTATGATTAACTATGTAACTATTATGTTAAATATTTTAAAATGAGAGATTTTGGCACGAAAGGTCATTATTTCTAATCTACCACCTATTTGTTTCTGTAATCTTTAAACACAAATGGAATTTCTTTCATGTGTGTCTTCTACAGTTTCACTAGTGGTCTTATCTTACATTTTTATAAGAATAATAAAAATTAAATAAATTAAAGCTATATAAGACCAACGTGCAGCACTTTGATAGCTTCTAAATTGAAAAATTAAATATATATATATATATATATATATATATATATATATATATATATATATATATATATATATATATATATATATATATATATATATATATATATATATATATATATATATTATATACAACGAGTGGACGCAGGCGACGTTCGAAGCGATGAAAGTTCATCCTATTACTCATGCCCTATGGAGTATTTGGCTGAAATGAAACATTCTTTCGTTACCCTATAGTCCTTCGTTTTCGTGCATCACATGCACAGAGGGTGTTCTAGATGATTCTCGACCATATACTGTTGTGCTTGTTTTGGTACCTCCCATCCACTCTCCCTTCTTCACATGACCCAAAAAGGCTTACAAACACACACTTAAACCTTTTCTTTTAAAATTAAAACTATTGAGAAACGTAAACTTGTTTGGGATTGAAAATACTTGGAGGGCGGAGTTCAAACAATGACCTTTTTCGCTCCTCTCCCCATCACTATTTTGGTGTTAGCGGCCTCCGTTAATGAGGATGGTACCTCCAAGACTTCTCCGTCGGTTTGGGTTTTTACAGTCTTCTTTTTTAATTAATTTCTGCAACACTCTCTCTTTTTGTTCTAATATCCACTTTATTAAGCATTACCATTTTTCTTCTAGATTTTACCTTTTGTTCTTGACCGAAACTCGAGTACTAGAGTGCCCCGACCGAAAATTATATCTTAATTACCTCTTATTGTCTCTTATCAATTTTCAGCCAAAAATGGATGTTGTGCAATGGGTGCAACGATGTTACTGTACTTGTTCTCGTGTTTTTAATTTGAACAACTTTCTACTTTGTGGATTTACTTTCCCAATCCATGATAAAATTCATTTGTTCTGTTAATTTATTTCTTAATTTTATTGTCTATCCTATATTATTCGCCCATCTAAGTTTCAAAATCAAGCACATTTCTCTTCTTCATCTTTCTTTGAAACCAATACAGCTGGTGAACTTGCCTTCCGTTTCTCTATCCAGAAAAACCTTGACAGATTGCAAAGTTCCTTAACTGTATCCCTGATAGCCATGAAGCTGAACCCAGTATTGTTAACCACCTCTTGACTTCTAATTATTCTCTTTTTTATTGTTAAACTTTTTTTGGTATTGGGTTCCGCCGATTACTTTCTTATCTCGGAATCCTCTTCTATCTCCTCATATCTTCAAAGGAAAAAATCCCCACCTACTGAGAGGTAATTTTTTTTTGCATTTCGATTTCGAAAACTAGTCAGACTTGTGGTTGTTCTTCATTGATTATTACTTTGGTGGAAGAGTTTTATCGGTATGCACAGAGTGCATAAACAACGACTCTTTCTACAATGGAGGCTAACATTCCATCCATTTTCCCGTACTCTAAAATTCATGAGCTTTAGTTTAACTCTGTTTTTTTCCTTCTGCTATACACCACAGTGGTACTGACTTCAGGATTACCATCTCCAATCTTTTGAATCAAATACTTTTTTTTATTTCAATCTGGAATCGTGATAAATTAAAAGTGCATAATATTAAAGATTATTTTCTTCATATAAATCGCAGAATCTTTGTGGATTCTCTACCTTACATTCTTTGTCATTTTTCAAAAATATCAATTATTATTTTGTTTCTTCCTCTTTTCTACCTCTACTTTATACAGATAGCACTCTAGCTGTTTTATATTCTGCTGAAACAGAACTCTTCTCTCATACTTTTGCCTCTGATTCAACTCTAAGTGACTCCGGATCTTTTCCTTTTTCTTCTCCTATGATTCTGACTTATCTTACCTGTACAAGCTGGTGTATCTATACCTGTTAAATTCAGCCTTTCTTTTTTTTCTGGAATCGTGAGCTCATTCAACCTATGCCGAAAAAAAACCCTGTCAACCATCATCCTATCGTCTTATAGCTTTACCCTCTTCATTAGGGTTGACTAACGCACCTGTGAGGTTTGCACAAAATTTCAGCGTCCTGGTACTGTGCGGTGCGGTCCTGTGCACTGTTACTTGCTTTCGGTAAGGTGTGGTGCTCAACTGCTGAACTTCTTCCCCCTTTCTGTAATTCGAATTCTCCTCTTGGACATTAAGGTTAATATTCTGCTGAAGTGTAATGTTTTTACTTGATATATCGAAAGCTTTCGATAAAGTTTGGCACAAATGAGATTAGCATTAATGACTTCTCACTATTACTTCATCTCCTATCCACTCCTATGCTGATGACTCTACCCTTCAATACTCTTTCAATTTGAAAGGGTTCCTCCCAACAGCAGTTAATAGACGCTAGGAAGGTAGCCTTGGAGCATCTGACCTCTGATCTATCTCGCATTTCAATTTGGGGCAGAGAAAACATGGTCGTTTTCAATTCCTTAAAAACTCAATTCCTCCATCTCTCTACTCGACACAGTCTTCCACACAACTATGATATATTCTATATTCTTCGAAAACACATAACTCAAACCTTCATCTCCTTAATATTCTTAGTGTTTCTTTTTCCCGTGATCTTTCTTGGAAAGATCACATTACTTCTCTTTCTAAACAAGCTTCTAAGAGGTTAGGTATTCTGAGGCGCCTTCAGTATTTCTTCACTCCACCCCAGTTGCTTGCTCTGTATAGGGGTGTTCTTCGCCCCTGAATGAAGTACGCCTCACACATCTGGGGTGGTTCCACTCATATAGCTTTCCTTGAAAAGGTGGAGTCTAGGACTTTTCGTCTTTTCAACTCTCCTGCTCTCACTAATTCTCTCCAATCTCTTTCTGCCCGTCGAATTGTTGCGCCACTCTCTCTATACTATCGCTATTTCAATGGACACTGCTCTTTTGAACTCTCTCGTCGTATACCTCCTCCATTGAGAAGGGCTCGTGCAACTAGTCTTTCTACTCACCCTTTCTCTATCCAACTCTCCGACCCCAGACTTAACCGCTATGCTCAATCTTACATGTACTCTACTGGTAAAGTCTCGAATACACTCCCTGCATCTATTTTCTCAAGTTCTTTTGACCTGCATACTTTATGCAGGTCAAAGGAAATTGGTAAAAGAGATAAATTGAGTGTGTTCCAGACTTTAAAGTAAAGTATATGTAAGATTGAGCATAGCGGTTAAGTCTGGGGTCTGAGAGTTGGACAGAGAAAGGATGAGACTGTGTAGAAAGGCGTGTCGTTATATATATATATATATATATATATATATATATATATATATATATATATATATATTATATATATATATATATATAATATATATATATATATATATATATATATATATATATATATATATATATATATATATATATATATATATATATATATATATATATATATATATATATATATATATATATATATATATATATATATATATATAATATATATATATATATATATATATATATATATATATATATATATATATATATATATATATATACCGGACTTCGGATGTTAGTTTTTCTTATGAGAATTTGCCAATATCTGAGAATAAAAACGTTTTATTTTCGCAGGCTAAAGAAAATGAAAGCTTTTCCATAAATCTGTAATCCATTTTGCATTTACTAAATGATGCCTAGGGATATATATATATATATATATATATATATATATATATATATATATATATATATATATATATATATATATATATATATATATATATATATATATATATATATATATATATATATATATATATATATATATATATATATATATATATATATATATATATATATATATATATATATAATATATAATATATATAATATATATATTATATATATATATATATATATATAAATATATTCGGAGGAATTAACAAAAAAAAAATTAAATTTAAAAAAAAAAAAAAACCTTGCAGAAGTACAACTCAAATTTGGTCAGCTCAGACCGAAGTCTTACCTTTAAAAAGAAGTGCGGAACGATAGTCGGAAAGATCAGATTGGCTAACCTTCTTCGAGATCAGTTGAAGTATACACGCGCTTCCAGCACAAAAGATATGTAATAGTTTTTAAAGCATCGAGAGATTAAGTTGAATGACAGGCGGCAGTTCAGTCGTACAATACACGTGGAGGAATTCCATTTGGGCCACTTATGTTCCTGACGTCCAAATATATTCACACGATCATGTGTAAATACAGATAGAGACATGGAATAGTTGGGAGTAGAACGAATAACAGGAATTATGCCAGAACCCTTAAACATGGAATTCATGAAAAAAAGTGAAGGAAGAGATTAACCTTTTCAGTAGGATTGTTAGCTTTAAATTTGTCAGAGCCAATAAGGGGAGGAAAGTCAGATTAACAAAAGTTGAATATGTTTTTGGTGAACCAGAAATTTCCATCAGTTTTAGTAACCATAGAGATCAGCACACTTCCTTTTACTGAAAATGCCCTTAACCAGTTTAATAATGATTCCGAAATGAATGAAAATCAGCAGTAGTCAGAGGAGAGCAAGAATATTTTCATTCCTGGCAAGCGTTCTCTCTATCCTATAAGTCACGAGATAAGGTCACATCGAACTAGAGATTTTGAAGAGGAGAAGATGTAGATGAAGATGGAATAAATCTGCTCATCCAATCAATGAATTCAACTCCAACTTTTTCAGTTGACATCGAAACGTTCTCTGAGTCAAAACAGGATCAATCCTAATTAACCCTAAGGGTTGTTGTTACCAAAGAAGTAAAGCATTATCATCTAATTACCATTATGAAATTTATTATATTTATATATATATATTATATATATATATATATATATATATATATATATATATATATATATATATATATATATATATATATATATATATATATATATATATATATATATATATATATATATATAGCTAAGTATCGGTATCGGCAAAATTCATGGTATCTGATATCGATATATCAAAGTTTTATAAGAATCGATATTGATAAAAAGAAAACTGATTATATCTTTAGAAAGATAGCTGCTCCTTGACTGAAGTTTTATGTCACATTTTAAAAATTATTATTATTATTATTATTATTATTATTATATATTATTATTATTTTGAGTGAAATAAAAGTAATATATCTAGTGAGGTATATGCCGTTTACCGTGGCTCAAACGGTAAAGTGATTGACTCACGTGCTTGAGGGTGCCGGTTCGATCCCACTTCGGGATCCTAGGTATATACTACCTAGAAAAGTTCCTCTCCTCGAATAGGGCAATGCCCGTGAGATGTGAACTTTTATAAAAAAAAAAAAAAAATATATATAAACACGGTGGATAGTAATTATAACAACAAACCCTGGAATGATATTAAGCTTCTAAGAGTCTTCGTGAATTTTTTTACGACACCCCAGTTGCCCGATCGTTATAGGGGTGTTGTTCGCCCCCTGTATGGAGTACGCCTCACATATCTAATGTGGTTCCACACATAAAGCTCTTCTCGAAAAGGTGGAGTCTAGGGCTTTTCGTTTTCTAAACTTTTTTGCTCAAACTAACTCTCTCCGATCTATTTCTGCCCGTCGAATTGTTGCGTCACACTCTCTATACTATCGCTATTACAATGGACACTTCTCTTCTGAACTCTCTCGTCGCATACCTCCTCCTCCATTGAGAAGGACTCGTGCGACTCGTCTTTCTAAACAGTCTCATCCTTTCTCTATCCAACTCTCTGACCCCAGACTTAACCGCTATGCTCAGTCTTACATGTACTTTACTGATAAAGTCCGGAACCCACTCCATTTATCAGTTTTCCCAGCTTCCTTGACTTGCATACTTTTAAGCTCCGTGTATCGAGACATGTCGGCCATTGATCGGATGAATATCCCATGAATATACTATATATATATATATATATATATATATATATATATATATATATATATATATATATATATATATATATATATATATATATATATATATATATATATATATATATATATATATATATATATTATATATTATATATATATATATCATCTGTTTGAGCTTTAATAGTTTTAATACCTTTGTATATAAATTTCTGTTAATTCGGATAGTTTGACACTAATTCTTTAACCAAAATTTCTTTTAAATATTTATTATATTTGCCGACAATATTCAAAATAAAGTTTCTGCTCTTAGATGAAACATAACTACTAATTTCTGTCATAGCTATTATAGTTTACTTCCTCCCTCTCTCTCTATATATATATATATATATATATATATATATATATATATATATATATATATATATATATATATATATATATATATATATATATATATATATATATATATATATATATATATATATATAATATATATATATATATATATTCCAGTTTTGCCATGACAAGTAACGTTGTATTAAGTTTTATTAAAATTTACCTTATTTTGGTTTTATCCAAGTTTTACACAATGTGACGAAGCCTTATTGTGTAAGATGTGTGAAACTGTTAATTTTTACTCATCTGCATAGAAGTGCAAAACATAAATGATCATTTGTACTTAATTGGTTTTATTTATGTGTTGTAAGGATAATGAAGATTTTTTATAGTAAAAGCTAAAAAAAAAAAAAGTCGGAATTTCAAATCTTTGCCATTCGGTCTTAAAAATTTGCATTTAGAAGCTAGTTAGGTATTTCCTAATATTGGTAACAATCTACATTTACTCTAACACTAAATGATATTAAATACGTAGTAAGGATTGGGCAGAACAACCAAAATACATAAATAAGAAACGGACAAAAAACTACTGTTTAAAATCGCCTTCCAATTTCAGAAAATTACACTGCACCTATTCTGTAAGAATATTCATTAACTCTTCATTAATATATTCGTAATACATTCCTCAATGCGCTAACTGACAACTATTTATTCATTTTGAGTTAAAATTGTTAATATAAACAATATGAAATAAATATTCTGTTATTAAATTAAATTTACATAAAATGACGTTCATTTTATAAACAGGCGAAGATTTTAATTTGCTTGGGTAAGTCCTTTACCTAAATTGATATAACAATAATTTGCATATTTTCTGTAATCCTACCTTTATGTATACATAAATATACATATATATATATATATATATATATATATATATATATATATATATATATATATATATATATATATATATATATATATATATATATATATATATATATATATATATATTATATATATATGGCTAAATAAATTGAACAAATCTAAGCATTTTAATTTCTTGCCGACTAGATTAGAGCAATTAAATTATACATAAGCAAATAAACAAATAAATAAAAAAAATTTATATTTACAAATATATATTAAAAGATAATCTGTGATAACAATTATTACAATATTAAAATAATAACGTTAAGAATCTAGCTTTTAGATCATTCAAATTTTAACCCTAGAAAGTTCGAACATAATTCATCTAGAACAGACATTAAATAACCCAAAGGAACTTTAACTACATAGATGTTGATGGGGATATTTTTGATAGTAGAGTAGTAAATATACTGTCTGGTGCTAGTGAATTTGAATTCATAACTGAAACTTGTCTAAAACATATTCATTCTGTGGAAGGTAAACTTAATAGATTTCTTAGAAAATTGAAATGTTCTAATATAATTGATGATGAAACCTACAATTCTTTTTATTCATTCAATGCTAAACAGGAATCTTAAATGGATTGAGGTTCAGAAACCTGCTTGACCAGTTCATTCAATTTTTTCTGATTGTCATAGTAAATTAGAAATTCTCTGCATTCTTTTTTTCGATATGAGATAATCTAACCAAAAATAATTATACTATTCATATTCTTTCGTCGCCATAGAAATCTTAAATCTTCCGGATGCTAATGAAAATAGGTTTTGTCAAGAAAGTTTGATTATAAACGTGTTTTTATAAAAAATGGACATCAATCTTAATATTTTATCTGCCAATATGGTCACTAGGTCAAGTTTTATTGAATTGTTATACACCGGTACAGAAGATATAATAAATTTTTTTAAGAAGAAATTTTAAAAGGAAATTGATGGAAGTTTTATGGATAGTTCTTTGGGGCTTATTTTAAGAAACCTTTCATGTCCTATTTTGAATGTGTAAGGCTTAATAAATATCAGGATGGATTTAAACCTGCTTTCTACAGAAAATGTAGATGATTCAGTTTTACTTTTTAAACCCAGAAAAGAAATTGATTCGTATTTGCAATAAAAAAATATTAATTTCACAGTGGGATCCTAAAGATGATAATTCACTGGCGTTTTAAGATATAAAAATACATATGCAAAATTACAATTACAAGACAGCGTTCATTGATAAAAAACCTCACGGGATTAACTACAAAATTTAGTTTTCTATTCCACCTGCAGAATAAAAATTAATTTAATTAAAACACTTTTCGATTGAGCGTATACGATTTCTTCATACATTAATATCTTTCAAGAGTTGGACTTTCTAGGACGCTATTTATGAAGAATAGATTAGTTAGATTTAATGATTGACAACGTATTCTGGAAACAACTTTCCATAAACTTTTGGCAGATATGTACAAAGTAAATAGTACCTGAGTAAATTCTGTTATTTTACAGTTACTTTATGGAAAGAATGAGTTTTGAAATTGAACTTTTAATTAAGGAATTTTAAATAGAATTATCCCCGAGTCAAATTCATTTTAGCTTTTTCAGAAGAAAATTAAATTGAAAAAGTTCCTCAAACTTAAAAAACAAACTTCCTTTACCTTAGTGGCCATTAGTAAAATACAGGAACAAATGCGGTGACTGTGATGTGATGTCAAATAGGAATGCCTTCTTTATTCTTCCTATTCATAGTTTTTAGCAAAAGATCAATCCTATAGAACATCGGATCATCTGCACCATCTCCCATATTCTTGAAATAAATTCTTATTCTCTTTAGAAATATCATCCAATTCAGGATGCAGTCTGACCTCTCCAATTTTTAAGAATCGCATTTTATTTATTTGGTATCTAAAGCTAAATGATACATACATTCAGAATATTTTAATACAGCAATAGTATTTTGTATTTCGGTAGTAGTTTTTATTATATATTTGCATATATTAATTAATTTATATATTTAAGTGTGATTTATCTGTAATTTTTTATTTTTCTTTAAAGTTTTATTATTTGTAATTTTAATACTCACTGCAATCTAAGAATTGATTCTGTGTTAAAACGTAAGTCACCCAAACTAGTCTGCTAGTTTAGTTTAGATTTATTCTGGTTATTTTTGACATTTATTCTCGTAAATACAGTATACCGTGTATATATATATATATATATATATATATATATATATATATATATTATATATATATATATATATATATATTATATATATATATATATATATATATATATATATATATATATATATATCCTTCCTGTGGTTTTCAAAACTTGTGCTTCCGAGCTTGCACCCTGCCTTGGTAAACTATTTTGACTCTGTCTTTTTACTTCAACCTTCCTTTCTTGCTGTATGCTGTAAACGTGCGCTCATTCAGCCTGTGCCAAAAAAAGTGACCCATCTACCCTCTAACTACCGTCCAATTTCTTTAACCTCCGTTCTTTCTAAAGTTTTCGAATCTATCCTTAACAGGAAGATTTGGAAACGTCTCAATTCTTCTAATCTTATCTCTGATTGTCAGTATGACTCGTAAGAAAGGCTCTACTGGGAATCTTCTTTTCCTTCTGTCTGACTCTTGGTCTTCCGCTCTTCGGCATTTCGGTGAATCTTTTGCTGTCGCGCTGGATATATCGAAGGTTTTCGATAGAGTCTGGCACAAAGCTTTGATTTCCAAACTTCCCTCTTTCGAAATCTATTCTTCTCTCTGTGGCCTTCTCTCTAATTTCCTTTCTGGTCTTTCTATAGTAGCTGTTGTAGACGGCCACCGTTCATCCTATAAAATTAATAATACTGGTGTTCCTCAAGAATCTGTCCTATCCCAACACTTTTTCTGCTTTTCCTTAATGACCTTCTCTCTATTACTTAATCACTCCTATGCCAATGACTCCACCCTTCTTTACTCATTTCAGTTTGAAAGGCGCCTCTCCCAACTGCAGTCACTAGGCGCAAGGAGGGTACCCATGGAACAACTAACCTCTGATCAAACTTACATTTCAAATTGGGGCTGAGAAAACATGCTCGTTTTCAATGCCTCAAAAACTCAATTCCTCAATCTCTCTACTCGACACAGTCTTCCACACAATTATGATATCTTCTTCGAAAACACATAACTCAAGCTTTCGTCTCTCCTTAATATTCTTGGTGTTTCTTTTTCCCGTGATCTTTCTTGGGAAGCTTCTAAGAGGTTTGGTGTCCTGAGGTGCCTTCAGAATTGCTTCACACCATCCCAGTTGTTTACTCTTTATAGGGGTGTTGTCGCCCCTGTATGGAGTACACCACACATCTGGGGTGGTTAGACTCATACAGCTCTCCTTGAAAAGGTGGAGTCTTGGGGGTTTCGTCTTATCAACTCTCCTACTCTCACTTATTCTCTCCAGTCTCTCTCTGTCCGTCGAATTGTTACGTCACTTTCTTTATACTATTGCTATTACAACGGACACTGCTCCTCCGAACTCTCTCGTCGCATGCCTCCTCTTTTGCGAAGAGCTCGTGCGGCACATCTTTCTCTGTCCAACTCCCCGACCCCAGACTTAACCGCTATACTCAATCTTAAATGTACTCTACTGGTAAAGTCTATAACTCACTCCCGTCATCTATTTTCCAATTTCCTATGACTTACACACCTTCAAACGCCGTGTTTCGGACATGTCGGCTTTTAATCTGACCAGGATCCCGATTTGCTCGTTTCTGTTGTGGAAATTTGGTAGGCCTCTAGACTTTGCCCACGTGAGGTAAAATAATAATAATATATATATATATATATATATATTATATATATATATATATATATATATATATATATATATTATATATATATATATATATATATATATATATATATATATATATATATATATATATATATATTATGACCACTTACGGGCAGGCCACTTTTGTGAGGTTGCATTGTTATAAAATGAAAGAAATCTTATCCCTAATCTCTCGGGTCAGAGGAGACGGAGGCTTTAAAAAGAGGAAGCTTAAGCGCATCAAGAAAAAAAAATGATGGCATAGAGTTCCATTAAAAAAAATGGTTGTAAAGGTAACAAAAAAAAAAAAAAAAAAAAAAAAAAAAAATTCCGCAACCTGAACAGAACCCAATAGCTTCCTTGAGGCCACTTTAGCAAAGTTGTTATATGAGGTTCCAAAGCAATTCAGGCCAAAAATGTTTGTTATTCACAGGTGAGACTGGAGAGCCGTAGATTGTAGAAGGGAAAGTTAAGATTTGTTTTTTTAATTTACCGTGTATATATTATATATATATATATATATATATATATATATATATATATATATATATATATATATATATATATATATATATATATATATATATATATATATATATATATATATATATATATATATATATATATATATATATATATATATATAAACAAAATTTTCTGTGTTTACATGTTTTTTTTTTTTTTTGCTCTTTATCATAAATAAAAAACAGAGGAAATACTTGAAAACTTTTCAAAACTTTTGTGTCTGTTTTTCCTTCTTGTCTTTTTGTTTTGTTGTTTAAAAGTTTTTCTTTTGAAAGAGCTTTTAATGATATGAGTTGTCTGACTAGCAAACAAATAGACAAACATTGAGAATATGTTAAATTGTGTGATCTCACAACAAATCGGTTGATAATGTGAAATATTTTTCTAAAAATGCATTTATTATCTACATTTTAATAATATTTGATAAATTCTGATGTTATTTTACGAGTTTAGCGAGCTAGAAATCCAGATTTATGTTATATAATGATTGCTAAGGATTTTTATTTATTGGGATCATCATTTCATTAAATTCTTATTAAATTTTAATAATACATATAAATATTTAACGAAAAAGTGGATTTTTTGAATTGGAAAATACCTTTCAATGAGAGAGTATTCAAGAATTTTATATTTTTTAAATAAATGGCTAAAGTTCAGGTATTGGGTACAAATAAAGTTATAAATTTTAGATCTAAAAATATCTAAATAATATATATACAGCAGTTCAGAAACCAGTTCAACCTCTTATCATTTCACTCTAGTGTGAGCAAGTATTTGGATATCTGAGAAAGTTAATAGAAGAGTATATAAAAAATATTAAGCGGTGTCGTGAAGCCGAATAGGAAAGGAGTGAAATAGAAAAAGGGAGAGAGAGAAATTGTGTGTGGAGTAAACTTCACTTTCCTTCAAATTTTCATTCAGTTCAAATTCATTAGAGGTAGTAACCATAATATGAAAAGCTCCATGCCTGTTCATTTGACAAGACATTTTGACTATTTGTTAGTACTATCTGTAATAGTATTTACAAATCTAGCTTACTTTCCTTTTTCTTATTAATGATTACATAGCTAAAACTAACTTTAACTTCTATTTTCATTTCCTTATACCCTTGGGGATTCTCGTAATCTCCTTCTAATTGCTTCTCTTTTTAGGTCTCAAGTTATTTTCCTGTGACTATGCATATTGGAAAGAATAACGGTCAATACGACTTTCCTACTCTATTTTTGATGAGGGGCAGTTTCATGAGTTCCCGTTTTGAGTTCTATTCCCTTTTCTTCAATGCTAAAAGTTTTCTCATGTCGAAACTTGCGCATATTCAACCAATTACAAGGAAAAAAAAGAGGTTATCCTTGATCCTCTCATCACCCTACATCTCACATTTGTATTCTCTCTTTAATGCTTTCTGAACCTGCTCTAATCTCTCATACCTTTGAAAGTCTTAAGCTTCTGTAGTAAGTTCTTTCTTTTCTTCTTTATAGTTTTCGTCTTTTGAGATTAATTGATGATATTTTCTCATTTTACAGATATCTGGGCATCTGCCCTTATGGTTTATCGGAAGTCTCGTATGGTGGCGCATCTTTGATAAGGTATGGATGTGCTGGTGGGCAGTAAGTGTCCTCCTCTCTTCTATTTTTTCCATCACTTTGTATATTTACTTTAACTTTCCTTAAAAATGGTCCATTTCGTCAAATACTTATGATTATACCTTTATATATATATATATATATATATATATATATATATATATATATATATATATATATATATATATATATATATATATATATATATATATATATAATATATATATATATATATATATATATAGTAAATTGGCTTTTGAATAAAAGGTCATAGTATACTTATTGTAATAACGCTATATCCTTTGTTGCTTAAAATCAATACAGAAGGATCATAAGGAAGCTGTCTTAATCCTATTCAGTGTAACATGTATTATAATGGCCAATACTCCTTTTTCGGTTATTAATATTATTACCATATTTCTTGTGTTAAAGATTAGACTATTGTGAGAGTTAATGGGTTTGGTATTATTTTCTGATTGCTTATTTAGCACAGGTGTTGTAGAAATAACGTAATACATATTAAAGATGTATTTTGCACTCGTTTTCTCACCTGTGGAATGGAGATGGTGCAGATGAGTCATAATAGTAAATTCATTTTTTTAAATATTTTGTTTTGTATATATATAATATATATATATATATATATATATATATATATATATATATATATATATATATATATATAT
>SEYY01001414.1:42500-45000 GCA_009176605.1 Armadillidium nasatum | reverse complement strand
ATATATATATATATATATAATATATATATATATATATATATATATATATATATATATATATATATATATATATATATATACAGTATAATTTCCTGATCAACTTTTAGAAAACTGGGAAAAAAATGCCTATGTCTGTATTCCTTTAGCATAATTAAATAGTAATTCCATATTTTTATTTCTATTTATTACAATAAATAATAATAATAAAAAACTAATAAATAAAAATCCCGCTCCTCAAACTCCTACCCTTGGCTTGAGGATGCCATTTGTTTGAATGATAATACAAATGAACCTTGCGTACTCGCACCGTATCGATAGCGTTTGATGTAGGAAATATATTACCCACCAACGTCACACTAAGTAAGTTTTCTCATCACTTTAAGTAATGAATGTGATTATTTGACACATTAATATATGTGCACTCTTGAAGCTTTTAGCTTATTGAGTATAATAATTTGATACGCGAAAGATACTGTACAATGCAATGTTAGTAACTACAAGCTAGAAGAAAACCCGTTAATTTGACCCAACAAAATTTTGATTAAAATTACAATCGCTGCAAAATTTCTCCTTGATATTATGCTATTTTAGGTACACAGTCCCTTATCAATCAAGTATTATGAGTGTAAAATGATCTTTGAGTTGTAACACACACACACAAACACAGTTAATCTATTAAGTTTTAGGACTGAAGTTTAAAAAAGAGTACGTTAAAGGAAATGTTTTAATCGATATAATTTCCCTTCTAACTTTACAAACCGATTTGCACGGTCATATAACTTCTGAGTGCCTCTGTAGAAGTCTTCCTTTGCAATGGTGTTCAATGAACTCGTCACAACTTTGTTGGTGTTCAGAGTCAAGTGTATTTTCACTCTCCCCTTCGAGTGTATTTTCACTTTTGGAACACACAATAATCATCATGGACTAAGACGCACCAATACGAAGGGTAGTCAAGGACAGTCGATTTTTTAAGGCTAAAAACGCCTTCACGATCGCCGCGTTGCGTGAGTTGGGGCTGTCTATGCAGGAGAAAATTACTCACCAGATTCATATATGGCTGGTCTAACTCGTTGATTTCTTTGTAGAAGCCTCTTTATCCCATCATTATAGTAAGCTGCATTAACCGTGTGACTCTCTGGAAAAAATTATTTGTGGATTACACTTTGCTAACCAGAGAAAATCATTAACATGGGCTTTACACGAGACTTGATATATCACTCGAAATTTCTTTGACCCTTTCAGTTATTGGCGCTTGGTTTTGGAATCATATTCAAAACACTAACTTTCATCGCCAGTTACAATCTTTATAATAAAAGAGTCAGGATAAATGTCTGCCATGGCGAGGTTTGATTGTCACAGCAATCTTTCAACGCCGGATCACCGACTATTGTGCTACAAGACACATCCGGACTCCTGAAGTGAAGGAGAATGTGCAAGACAGCATTGTTGATGAGTCTGGGGTAAGGTGACCATCCGTCCAGAATTTTTCGGGACAGTCCCGATTTCTTAAGCCGTGTCCCGATTTTTTTAGAGACGGACATTTGTCCCGATTTTTAGATTTTGCAAAAATTATTTATTCAACCAGTCAGCAAGACAGAAGAAAAAGGCAGTGACACACCGCCATACAGCTTGAGGGCGCGGCGCGCTTGAGCAGAAGGCAAATTTTTTTTTTTTTTTTGTAGAATGTCCTTAACTTACAAACCATTTGACTTGTTTTAGAAAGCAACATTCGTGTTTCTTCTTTATATTAAAAATCCTCCTCCTTCATACATCCCTTAAAACTCTTACGGACAGTGTATTTGGAGAGGGAGGGGAGGTGCAATGTTCAGAAGAGTCCCGAATTTTGGTCAGAAAAATATTGTCACCTTTGTCTGGGGCCATGTCTTCCTCAAGAATGGCCCTGCCTTCGGCGAGGAGAAGTTTCTGGTACTTTCGAGCTGCTAACTGGTCTGACTTGCGGTTGTACTTTTCAGATTTCCCACGGAATGATTTCTTCTTCCGTGGGACAGGTCCTTCGGAGTGTGCTGAGAGCAAAACCGAGGTGATTCACTCCGGCATTTCATATTTTTTCCCTTCTACTTAACCCAACAAACCCTGTTTTAACTCTACTTGTTCTCGTGCTATCCTCCGCAGGTATGATGCCTCCAGGGATTGCAGTTGTCTTCAACTTATATTTCAACCCGGAATGTTCTTAGGGGCACCAAAAACTCATTTTCTCCGTCGTAAATGCAATAATCTTTCTGGTTCCTCTTCCTCTCCCCCTTTCTGGCATTTTGCAAAAATTGCAAATCTAACTTCCACACATACATCTCTTCTCGAAAAGGGTGGAGTCTAGGACATTTCTTCTCATCAACTCTCCCGCTCTCACTAAATCTCTCCAATTTCTTTCTGCCCTTAGAATTGTTGCTCTTCTGAGCTCTCACGTCGCATGCCTTCTTCATTAACCAGGACTTTCTACACAGTCTCATCCAATCTTTGTCCAACTCTCCGACCTCAGAGT
>SEYY01001414.1:0-17500 GCA_009176605.1 Armadillidium nasatum | reverse complement strand
TATATATATATATATATAAATACAATATTAATAATAATGATGTTTTACCAGGTTTTATAAGACTTTACCAGTTCTCCCCAGCTACCTCTAACATGGTTTTACCAGGGTAAGACTATTAATGCCAACATATTTTATATTTATATATATATATATATATATATATATATATATATATATATATATATATATATATATATATATATATATATATATATATATATATATATATATATATATATATGCGTACCTTCAGTAGCAATTGGAGCATATTAATTCCCTCGATTTATGATTAACTATCTAATATTAACTCTAATTAGTTGTTGATGAATCATTCCCTTTTCTCCTTTATATATATTAGGAAATGTTTACAATAGCTGAATTATCATTTAATGCATTGGAAACGTATTTACGTTCTGTCAGACTTAGCGGAAAATTAGACGTGTAAATAAAGGCTTTGTTGTTTATTCGGTTCGTTAATAAGCCGTTAGAGATGGGAAGATTTTGTTTGAATTTAGTGTTAAAAGTCTTTTAAAATGTTTTCCTTTTGGAGTTTGAGCACTTCGCTTTAATTTGTTAGCTTTGTTGTTAACATATATATATGTATTACAGACAAATAATTTTGAATATTCTCTATTATTAAGATGAAGAGTTGAGTGCCATAAGTGTTAGAAATTATTTTTTTTATTTTATTTTTGTACTGAAAGGAAAATATCTTTTTTTTATGTTGCTACCACTCATAATTAGTTCGCTCTTAATCTCAAGATTTCTCAAATTCCGAGTCATTAGAGATGAAAATTTTTAACTTTTATTTAGCAGCTTGAGAAAATTTAATGGAAAAATGAATATTAAATTGGCACATATTGCCTTCACTATTCAGAAATTGCCACTGAAAACTCGAAAGTGTAAAAAAAAAAAAAAAAAAAAAGTGGTAAATTAATTGATGCCTAAAATTTACTGCATTTTTTTATTTGCCTGAAATTTCCCAAAATAAAACTATATCGTCTTGGTCACGAAATCCTATTACAGAGGAATTTTAATATATATATATATATATATATATATATATATATATATATATATATATATATATATATATATATATATATATATATATATATATATATATATATATATATATATATATATATATATATATTTTAATAAAATTTTACCTTTTTCAAGTAATTTTGTTTTTCTCTTTCTTTCTTTCTTTCTATATATATATATATATATATATATATATATATATATATATATATATATATATATATATATATATATATATATATATATATATATATATATATATATATATATAATATATATAATCGAGTATCTTCTGCGAATGCCTACAACGGTGTTTGTCTTTTATCTTCTTGTGTCATTAAGTTAGAACCTTCTTAATATACTATCCTAGGATTACATCTCTCTGGTCACTCACTCTCTGATAAAATTTATTGCTTTTTATGTGTTATTTTTCTTCTAACTGAATTACCCCTCTTATTCATTTATCTAAATTATATATTGAAGCACATTTGTTTGTGTTCATTTTTCTCCAAACTGTAAATGACTGTCTTGATTATTTGATTATTTAAATTATATATTGAAGTACATACTCCCTTCTTCTATATTCTGTAATATTATTAAACTCAATGGTTTTCTTCTAGTGCTGGAGATTCACCTGTTGCCCTCACTTACCAATTTTTCACATATAGCAACACTGTGCAGGTCTTGCAGCCACTTATATCCCTGATTATCTTTGAAATAAACCCATGCGATGATCTAGATCATCTGCATGTTGTTAATCTCTTTTCTTCTCTGCTTTATTACTGATTATAATCATAGTCATAATCCTATATTCTGCTATCTCTCTCTCTATCTATCCATATATATATATATATATATATATATATATATATATATATATATATATATATATATATATATATATATATATATATATATATATATATATATATATATTCTCCGAATCAATGGCTCCCTTTTTCGATGATGTGTTGAGGTGATTTGAATTATGGTGCTAAATATTTCTTGAACTTTGCGTATATTATTATTATAATTTAAATAAACAAACAAACAAATTTGAATTTTTCCATATCTGTCGAAAGATTGTTCCTTCGACCGGAGGAGTTTTGTGTATGCATTGAGAGCAAAAGAGATGATTTTCTCTGTCGTATAGCTTAAGTTTCATTTAGCATTTCTATTTTCGACATAACAAATAATCTTAAATTTTACTCAAAATGTCATTGTGCTATTTACCATTGAAATGTTACAGTTGTAAATAACAGTTATTTACAAACTCTCAAAATTCATGCTCCTCATATTTCGTCCTAAAATTACGCAAAATATACTCAGGAATGTATCATAAGCTTCCTTCACCACAGAAATTTGCAATAATTTTTTTTAGTTTTCTTTTCTCTCTTTCTGACACTTGATTAAAAAGATCTCTTTGTTTCTTCCTCTTTTAACTCAATTTTTTCTCTCGATTGCTCGGCAGAAGACTTACTTGTCGTTCTAAAGTTGAACTCCTCTCTCAACCCTTTGTTTATTATTCTGTTCCAGGCTAATTTTGTACTATATTTTTTCATCTCCATTTCCCTCGATATTTTCAAACATCTTCCGATGTTCTTTGTATAGATATGAGATTGACAGTAAACATCGCACATAAGGATAAGTAGACAAGAGAGTAGATGAGTAAAAAATAATTTATTAGTCTTTTAGACTTAGTCTCGCTCTACATTCCAAAAATCGTCCAAACGAATCGTTGGGACAAGTTGCAAAAATTATTGATACAGAAAAGACATGTTAAGTAAAAGAAAGTAGCTTCAGCTCTTTATTTTCTAATAAGAAAATAACTTAAAACTTTGTTGCTACATTTATGCAATTTGTCCCAACGACGCATCAGGATAATTTCATGAAAATAGCGTTGCATAATAGGGCGGGTTAAATCCTTGTGCAGTTGTCAATTATTGTGAGGAAGGAAAAAGAGTGCTGCATCCTAAGCAAAATCTAGTTCCATTGATACCACCTCCTATCCCTCTAGCTAACACTGGGGTTTGAGAAATCCAAGAGGAAATTACAGAGCTGTCAAAGGTGATAGGAAAGTTAAGAAACGTTTTTGAGAGAGATATTATTCGCAGCTGAGTTTTTAAAACATAATTAATTTCAGAACACGGAAAGATTACACATGGAAACCTGATCCAGGGTTGTGAAACACCTTTAGACACAAAAGAGGAAGCGCATTTGAAATTTGTAGGAAAGTAGACTCGAGTCATCAGCAAAGTAATAAATTATGTTGCAAGAGTGACTGATAAGGTGGTCAGTGAAAAGTATAAATATGGTAAGAAATAATGACAGAATAATTAGGAACTTCCCTACTGATTTGTAAAGAAGTTACCTTTCCATTTTCACTGCCTATATGAAACGATTTACGAGAAATCTAAACGGAAGTGAGTATAGAGCACGAGGAAATTCGAAGGGAGAAAATGGTTTAGAGAGCAGTGACGCATGAATTTTTTGTGAATTAAAATTCTTAGAGCTATCAAACCCTACCAGTACGCAAGAATCCATGTAATCCATAGGAACAATAGAAAACAAATCGGTAAGATAAAAATAACACCACAACTTGACTTATATCATCTAGATCCTTTCTAATGATCGAATGGAGGTAATGAGATTAATTATAATAAAAAGGAATTGATGATAAATACAAACTCTCTAGAAAAATTAAAAATTTCCGAACTACTACTACTCCATTTTTGGTATTGGGTAAAGTAACAGTGGTTAGTTTGTTTGATCTTCTTTTGAAGATGTGCTATGCCTATTTTTGATCCCATTCCCGAAACTGTTTTGAGATTGATATTGATCCATCTCAACTTTCTTTCTACTGTTCATTAATTCCTTCTAATTGTCACTTCACCACCTATCAATTCCTATGTCGATTGATTCTACCTTACAATTTCATTTTAATTTCAGAATTACTTATTGCACTACTCTCCTGATAATATACGATCTTATCTAATTATACAACATTAAACAAGATTCTTTTCAGCTCTTTAATCGCATACTTTCTTTTTTTGAGGAGAAATCATATGACTTAACTTAAACACAGTTTTATCCTTTCTCTTCCTTCCGATTTTACATTCTACGCTCATTCCTTTTTGAACTGTATTGTTATAGTCTGAAATCATTTTTCCTATTTTTCCTACTTCCTTTCATATTCTTACTTTCAAATATTGTTTACATAACATTTTGGCCTTTAATATGGATTGCTGTCCGTTTATCATTATCTGGTAGGTTTCTAAGGAACCCTGGTGTTTTATGAAAACACACATACATACACACACACACACACACACACACGCACACACACACACACACGCACGCACGCACGCACGCACACACACACACACACACACACACACAACACACAAAACACACACACACACACACAAACATATATATATATATATATATATATTATATATATATATATATATATATATATATATATATATATATATATATATATATATATATAATATATATATGCTATAAAATTACTTTAAAAAAGGAAATTCTTTTTAAAAAGTTATTGAATATTAAGCAATAAAGCTTTCAAAGTTACTAAAATTATGGATGTCTGAAAATTTATTTTGCACGAAGAATGTCTTCCATTGGTGAGAGAAATTGATTTATAAAAGCAAAAAGAAGAAGAAAATAGAGTATAGAGTAATGATGACAAGAGCATTCAAGTGTCCATTTTGAAGTGTCAGATTTCATCCAGGAGATGAAGGATAACTGAAAATGTAAAAGGATTAGAAGGGTACAAACTCTTTTTTTTTCTGGTATTATGGTCATTTTTATGTCAGAGTATGTGATAAAAAATGATAAGTATCAAAAGGAAAATGTTTGCTTTTAAGATTTTATGTTTGTGGTACTTTAGTTATTTTGTTAAATTCTTTGAGAATAACGACTCGAAACACGTGTTTGAAAATTTGGTTGGGACGTACAGTACAATACCATATATTTTTTTTAAATTTTATTATTTATGTTATAATTTATTATAAAAAGATAATCTACTAAATAAAGGAAACTACTTCAAATGACAAAATAACAAATTGACCAAACATATGCGAAACTAAAGGTTTGATTAGTTGAAAACTGAGAAGGAATTTCTCAAACGTTTTAGAGAGAAGGAAATTTGCCAATCTTGTTGAGATTTAATTGTTTGTTTGCTTGAAATGCTTTAATGTGTGATATGCATATATTGCAAGAAACTATGAATGTATTGCTTTTGTTGATTCAGCACAATAGACAAATTTTGATTATTTATTTCAAAAATAATTCAAAATTGTCATAGCATTTATTTAATAAATAATAATATATTTTACAATGAAAAAAGTCGGTGTTCCAAAAAGCATAATATATATATATATATATATATATATATATATATATATATATATATATATATATATATATATATATATATATATATATATATATATATATATATATATATATATAATTTATGATTAATCTTGCAATGATGCATGCCCAAAGCTTTGAGTGGGCATAAAGGAAGTACTCAAAACATATATAATTATAATATTTCGAAGTGCTATATATATATATATATATATATATATATATATATATATATATATATATATATATATATATATATATATATATATATATATATATCATAATATATATATTTTCTTATGTTTTTATCTACATAAAACATTTCAAATATAAAAACTATAAATTCTATTGAAAGTAACAGAAACTAGAGAAATTATCCTAATTACTATATAAGATTTTATAGACTGTCTTGAATCAGTATTATTATCATTATAAATTAATTGTAATTTAAAATTAAATTTAAAACCATTTAATATTTTCATTTGAGTTATTCATTTAAATTGTTAATTATAATTGTAGTCATTTTTATTTGTATAAGCCCAAGATTTAAATGTATAAGGAAAAATAATATTTATCTCATAATATATTAAGAAATATTCTTTTCTTTATTATAATAAATATTTCCATAAAAATATTTTTATATTTTGAAGAGAATTTTTCAAGTAATTATATTTAAGTAAAAAAAAATTCTTTGTAAATTCTTTTCACTGCATCATTATTCCAAATAACCATATCATTCTTTTCGAAAAATGAAGCCAGTTAATTTTTTTTCTAGATTTTTCCAAAATGTTTGTAAAATGTAAAATATGTTTTCATTTTCAATTTTATATATAAGTACCTTTTTTTCATTTAAAAATTTTTTTTTTTCCTTATTTACTATTTTTATTTTATTTTTCTATTCACTCTCACATTTTCCAGTTACCGTTCTCTCTCTCTCTCTCTCTCTCTCTCTCTCTCTCTCTCTCTCTCTCTCTCTCTCTCTCTCTCTCTATCTTTATATTATATATATATATATATATATATATATATATATATATATATATATATATATATATATATATATATATATATATATATATATATATATATATATATATTTGGAGGAAATAAGTGAATATAAAGGTGGAAAATATCACGTGAAAATATTCACAAAGGAAAGTAAAATAAAACTCCGCCATAAGTATTTTATGTTATAGGTTTTGAAATTTAGAAATTCATTGTTGTGGTTTCTAATGAAAGGAATAATGGATGTATGTGTATACTCTTGGTGGAAGATGATTGACTTTGAACGGATTGTTCAAAGTAGGAAACTTGGACACATAAGGATTAATATTTTTACAAATGAATGATGAAAACATGTTTCCTTCATGATTAATACTGCTCTCTTGTAAGACAAAGCTTTGAATGGGTATAAGCGAAGTGCTCAAGCATACATTTACCTCTTTTGCATTATTCTTATTACATAACAATGCTCATTGAACAATCTTATTTAAGTTCAGCAAATGGCATTCCGATCGTTAGGAAATGTCTGAAAACTATTAAAGTATTTGCAACTTTATCAATTTTACTAAGGTATTATATTATTGGAATTTCACCAGAGGTGAAACAGGCAATACATTTATCCATTTCACGAAGTTTATTACGGCTCCAGTAAATGTTGATGAAAGTCAAGAACAAAATGTGTTGGTGGAAGTGAGAAAATCTATGTGGTGAGTTAAGTTTTCCACTTATTAAATGCTGTTAAATCCCATATTTTATGTAACGTTCTGCTAACACATTTTAATGGACTACAATCTAAATGAAGCTGTGTTACTTGCAGGAAAAAAGATAAAGACAATTTTTTTCTTCCTTAATTTTCAATTCAAAGAACAATGAGAAATCATCCAAAGAATTCGCTAGGAGGATATTACCACTTTGTAGTTTTTATTCCTTTCCTAGACGAGCTCATTTCAGATATCTAATCTAGATTTTTTAAACAAGATCAAATAATTTTCAATTTCAACTTTTCTACTCTCACACAAAACAACTTAAATGTTAGTTAGATAAGTTGTTCTCTTTGAGTGAAAATAGTAATAAATATTCTGCGTTATCACAGCCGCAGTAAAAAAAATCTTTTATGACAACATTACTTCACATGAAAGCTTGTCTTTACAAACGCAATTCTGGAGAACGTCTCAATGATTTTGCTAAATCAGCTTTCACAGTTACTGCAATTTCTCAATTGAATTGAGATGCGACAACAGCATTTGCATATACTAATAAAAAAAAGGTGCTAATTGGTTAATAAGACAGGATTACTATTATTATTATTATTATTATTATTATTATTATTATATTATTATTATTATTATTATTATTATTATTATTATAGTTAGGAATAGCATTGTGACAGGACTATCATGTTTTTATTTCTTCTCAAAAGTTTCTTTACGCTATTCTTTATCCTCTTTACCGTTCACATTGGTATTTTGTTGAATAAAGCTCATTTTGTAAAAATGTTAATCCCATCATCTCAGAATCTTCCCATTTTGATATATATATATATATATATATATATATATATATATATATATATATATATATATATATATATATATATATATATATATATATATATATATATATATATATATATATATATAGGTGACGTGACCTACGCGGTTTCTTGGGAGTTTCGTCACTTGGAGTAGCAACGTTCTGCCTATTAGACGTTTTTACTGTTTTTAAGTCAATTTTATATCAGCGATCGACTTTTTATTCTTGTTTAAAAGAAACACTTTTGTATTCAAATAGAAACAAATGCCTATTTAAATTATTTGTAAATCGAACAATACTACTTCAAGCAACATAATTTCCTTTTAAAATAATAAGTAGATAAACAACTTATTACAGTGAACATTAATAAAAATAATATAGCACTTATCAGTTCAGTGCTACTACCATTGTTAAAAATCTGCATCATTAAAACTCATTTAAACGTAAAATTCCATTGAAATTCATTAAAATAAGTTTGAAAAATATAATGTGAGGCGTGGGATAGTGTTATTATATAATTTAACATCATAATATGGAAAAGAATCAGATTCCTGCATCATATTATCTGTGTCGTTCCAATATTTTAGGTAATTGACAATCAAAAATGTTAAGTGAAATGGAAAACTCATTTAAACGAAAAATTCCATTGAAATTCATGAAAATAAATTTGAAAAATATAATGTGAGGCGTTGGATAGTGTTATTATATAATTTAACATCATAATATGGAAAAGAATCAGATTCCTGCATCATATTATCTGTGTCGTTCCAATATTTTAGGTAATTGACAATCAAAAATGTTAAGTGAAATTTAAAACTCATTTAAACGAAAATATTCCATTGAAATTCATTAAAATAAGTTTGAAAAATATAATGTGAGGCGTGGGATAGTGTTATTATATAATTTAACATCATAATATGGAAAAGAATCAGATTCCTGCATCATATTATCTGTGTCGTTCCAATATTTTAGGTAATTGACAATCAAAAATGTTAAGTGAAATGGAAAACTCATTTAAACGTAATATTCCATTGAAATTCATTAAAATAAGTTTGAAAAATATAATGTGAGGCGTGGGATAGTGTTATTATATAATTTAACATCATAATATGGAAAAGAATCAGATTCCTGCATCATATTATCTGTGTCGTTCCAATATTTTAGGTAATTGACAATCAAAAATGTTAAGTGAAATTAAAACTCATTTAAACGAAAAATTCCATTGAAATTCATTAAAATAAATTTGAAAAATATAATGTGAGGCGTGGGATAGTGTTATTATATAATTTAACATCATAATATGGAAAAGAATCAGATTCCTGCATCATATTATCTGTGTCGTTCCAATATTTTAGGTAATTGACAATCAAAAATGTTAAGTGAAATGGAAAACTCATTTAAACGAAAAATTCCATTGAAATTCATGAAAATAAATTTGAAAAATATAATGTGAGGCGTGGGATAGTGTTATTATATAATTTAACATCATAATATGGAAAAGAATCAGATTCCTGCATCATATTATCTGTGTCGTTCCAATATTTTAGGTAATTGACAATCAAAAATGTTAAGTGAAATTTAAAACTCATTTAAACGTAATATTCCATTGAAATTCATTAAAATAAGTTTGAAAAATATAATGTGAGGCGTTGGATAGTGTTATTATATAATTTAACATCATAATATGGAAAAGAATCAGATTCCTGCATCATATTATCTGTGTCGTTCCAATATTTTAGGTAATTGACAATCAAAAATGTTAAGTGAAATGGAAAACTCATTTAAACGAAAAATTCCATTGAAATTCATTAAAATAAGTTTGAAAAAATATAATGTGAGGCGTGGGATAGTGTTATTATATAATTTAACATCATAATATGGAAAAGAATCAGATTCCTGCATCATATTATCTGTGTCGTTCCAATATTTTAGGTAATTGACAATCAAAAATGTTAAGTGAAATGGAAAACTCATTTAAACGAAAAATTCCATTGAAATTCATGAAAATAAATTTGAAAAATATAATGTGAGGCGTTGGATAGTGTTATTATATAATTTAACATCATAATATGGAAAAGAATCAGATTCCTGCATCATATTATCTGTGTCGTTCCAATATTTTAGGTAATTGACAATCAAAAATGTTAAGTGAAATGGAAAACTCATTTAAACGAAAAATTCCATTGAAATTCATGAAAATAAATTTGAAAAATATAATGTGAGGCGTTGGATAGTGTTATTATATAATTTAACATCATAATATGGAAAAGAATCAGATTCCTGCATCATATTATCTGTGTCGTTCCAATATTTTAGGTAATTGACAATCAAAAATGTTAAGTGAAATGGAAAACTCATTTAAACGAAAATATTCCATTGAAATTCATTAAAATAAGTTTGAAAAATATAATGTGAGGCGTGGGATAGTGTTATTATATAATTTAACATCATAATATGGAAAAGAATCAGATTCCTGCATCATATTATCTGTGTCGTTCCAATATTTTAGGTAATTGACAATCAAAAATGTTAAGTGAAATGGAAAACTCATTTAAACGAAAAATTCCATTGAAATTCATGAAAATAAATTTGAAAAATATAATGTGAGGCGTTGGATAGTGTTATTATATAATTTAACATCATAATATGGAAAAGAATCAGATTCCTGCATCATATTATCTGTGTCGTTCCAATATTTTAGGTAATTGACAATCAAAAATGTTAAGTGAAATTTAAAACTCATTTAAACGAAAAATTCCATTGAAATTCATTAAAATAAGTTTGAAAAATATAATGTGAGGCGTGGGATAGTGTTATTATATAATTTAACATCATAATATGGAAAAGAATCAGATTCCTGCATCATATTATCTGTGTCGTTCCAATATTTTAGGTAATTGACAATCAAAAATGTTAAGTGAAATGGAAAACTCATTTAAACGAAAAATTCCATTGAAATTCATTAAAATAAGTTTGAAAAAATATAATGTGAGGCGTGGGATAGTGTTATTATATAATTTAACATCATAATATGGAAAAGAATCAGATTCCTGCATCATATTATCTGTGTCGTTCCAATATTTTAGGTAATTGACAATCAAAAATGTTAAGTGAAATGGAAAACTCATTTAAACGAAAAATTCCATTGAAATTCATTAAAATAAATTTGAAAAATATAATGTGAGGCGTTGGATAGTGTTATTATATAATTTAACATCATAATATGGAAAAGAATCAGATTCCTGCATCATATTATCTGTGTCGTTCCAATATTTTAGGTAATTGACAATCAAAAATGTTAAGTGAAATGGAAAACTCATTTAAACGAAAAATTCCATTGAAATTCATTAAAATAAATTTGAAAAATATAATGTGAGGCGTTGGGATAGTGTTATTATATAATTTAACATCATAATATGGAAAAGAATCAGATTCCTGCATCATATTATCTGTGTCGTTCCAATATTTTAGGTAATTGACAATCAAAAATGTTAAGTGAAATGGAAAACTCATTTAAACGAAAAATTCCATTGAAATTCATGAAAATAAATTTGAAAAAAATATAATGTGAGGCGTTGGGATAGTGTTATTATATAATTTAACATCATAATATGGAAAAGAATCAGATTCCTGCATCATATTATCTGTGTCGTTCCAATATTTTAGGTAATTGACAATCAAAAATGTTAAGTGAAATGGAAAACTCATTTAAACGAAAATATTCCATTGAAATTCATTAAAATAAGTTTGAAAAATATAATGTGAGGCGTGGGATAGTGTTATTATATAATTTAACATCATAATATGGAAAAGAATCAGATTCCTGCATCATATTATCTGTGTCGTTCCAATATTTTAGGTAATTGACAATCAAAAATGTTAAGTGAAATTGGAAAACTCATTTAAACGAAAATATTCCATTGAAATTCATTAAAATAAAGTTTGAAAAATATAATGTGAGGCGTGGGATAGTGTTATTATATAATTTAACATCATAATATGGAAAAGAATCAGATTCCTGCATCATATTATCTGTGTCGTTCCAATATTTTAGGTAATTGACAATCAAAAATGTTAAGTGAAATGGAAAACTCATTTAAACGAAAAATTCCATTGAAATTCATTAAAATAAATTTGAAAAATATAATGTGAGGCGTTGGATAGTGTTATTATATAATTTAACATCATAATATGGAAAAGAATCAGATTCCTGCATCATATTATCTGTGTCGTTCCAATATTTTAGGTAATTGACAATCAAAAATGTTAAGTGAAATGGAAAACTCATTTAAACGTAATATTCCATTGAAATTCATTAAAATAAGTTTGAAAAATATAATGTGAGGCGTGGGATAGTGTTATTATATAATTTAACATCATAATATGGAAAAGAATCAGATTCCTGCATCATATTATCTGTGTCGTTCCAATATTTTAGGTAATTGACAATCAAAAATGTTAAGTGAAATGGAAAACTCATTTAAACGAAAAATTCCATTGAAATTCATTGAAAATAAGTTTGAAAAAATATAATGTGAGGCGTGGGATAGTGTTATTATATAATTTAACATCATAATATGGAAAAGAATCAGATTCCTGCATCATATTATCTGTGTCGTTCCAATATTTTAGGTAATTGACAATCAAAAATGTTAAGTGAAATGGAAAACTCATTTAAACGAAAAATTCCATTGAAATTCATGAAAATAAATTTGAAAAATATAATGTGAGGCGTTGGATAGTGTTATTATATAATTTAACATCATAATATGGAAAAGAATCAGATTCCTGCATCATATTATCTGTGTCGTTCCAATATTTTAGGTAATTGACAATCAAAAATGTTAAGTGAAATGGAAAACTCATTTAAACGTAATATTCCATTGAAATTCATTAAAATAAGTTTGAAAAATATAATGTGAGGCGTTGGATAGTGTTATTATATAATTTAACATCATAATATGGAAAAGAATCAGATTCCTGCATCATATTATCTGTGTCGTTCCAATATTTTAGGTAATTGACAATCAAAAATGTTAAGTGAAATGGAAAACTCATTTAAACGAAAAATTCCATTGAAATTCATGAAAATAAATTTGAAAAATATAATGTGAGGCGTTGGATAGTGTTATTATATAATTTAACATCATAATATGGAAAAGAATCAGATTCCTGCATCATATTATCTGTGTCGTTCCAATATTTTAGGTAATTGACAATCAAAAATGTTAAGTGAAATTAAAACTCATTTAAACGAAAAATTCCATTGAAATTCATTAAAATAAGTTTGAAAAAATATAATGTGAGGCGTGTGATAGTGTTATTATATAATTTAACATCATAATATGGAAAAGAATCAGATTCCTGCATCATATATTATCTGTGTCGTTCCAATATTTTAGGTAATTGACAATCAAAAATGTTAAGTGAAATGGAAAACTCATTTAAACGAAAAATTCCATTGAAATTCATGAAAATAAATTTGAAAAATATAATGTGAGGCGTGGGATAGTGTTATTATATAATTTAACATCATAATATGGAAAAGAATCAGATTCCTGCATCATATTATCTGTGTCGTTCCAATATTTTAGGTAATTGACAATCAAAAATGTTAAGTGAAATTTAAAACTCATTTAAACGAAAATATTCCATTGAAATTCATTAAAATAAGTTTGAAAAATATAATGTGAGGCGTTGGATAGTGTTATTATATAATTTAACATCATAATATGGAAAAGAATCAGATTCCTGCATCATATTATCTGTGTCGTTCCAATATTTTAGGTAATTGACAATCAAAAATGTTAAGTGAAATGGAAAACTCATTTAAACGAAAAATTCCATTGAAATTCATTAAAATAAATTTGAAAAATATAATGTGAGGCGTTGGGATAGTGTTATTATATAATTTAACATCATAATATGGAAAAGAATCAGATTCCTGCATCATATTATCTGTGTCGTTCCAATATTTTAGGTAATTGACAATCAAAAATGTTAAGTGAAATGGAAAACTCATTTAAACGAAAAATTCCATTGAAACTAAGTGTGAAAAATATAAATGTGAGGCGTTGGATAGTGTGTATTATATAATTTAACATCATCATATATGGAAAAGAATCAGATTCCTGCATCATATTATCTGTGTCGTTCCAATATTTTAGGTAATTGACAATCAAAAATGTTAAGTGAAATGGAAAACTCATTTAAACGAAAAATTCCATTGAAATTCATTAAAATAAATTTGAAAAATATAATGTGAGGCGTGGGATAGTGTTATTATATAATTTAACATCATAATATGGAAAAGAATCAGATTCCTGCATCATATTATCTGTGTCGTTCCAATATTTTAGGTAATTGACAATCAAAAATGTTAAGTGAAATGGAAAACTCATTTAAACGAAAAATTCCATTGAAATTCATTAAAATAAAGTTTGAAAAATATAAATGTGAGGCGTGGGATAGTGTTATTATATAATTTAACATCATAATATGGAAAAGAATCAGATTCCTGCATCATATTATCTGTGTCGTTCCAATATTTTAGGTAATTGACAATCAAAAATGTTAAGTGAAATGGAAAACTCATTTAAACGTAAAATTCCATTGAAATTCATTAAAATAAGTTTGAAAAAATATAATGTGAGGCGGGATAGTGTTATTATATAATTTAACATCATAATATGGAAAAGAATCAGATTCCTGCATCATATTATCTGTGTCGTTCCAATATTTTAGGTAATTGACAATCAAAAATGTTAAGTGAAATGGAAAACTCATTTAAACGAAAAATTCCATTGAAATTCATTAAAATAAAGTTTGAAAAATATAATGTGAGGCGTTGGATAGTGTTATTATATAATTTAACATCATAATATGGAAAAGAATCAGATTCCTGCATCATATTATCTGTGTCGTTCCAATATTTTAGGTAATTGACAATCAAAAATGTTAAGTGAAATGGAAAACTCATTTAAACGAAAAATTCCATTGAAATTCATTAAAATAAATTTGAAAAAATATAATGTGAGGCGTTGGATAGTGTTATTATATAATTTAACATCATAATATGGAAAAGAATCAGATTCCTGCATCATATTATCTGTGTCGTTCCAATATTTTAGGTAATTGACAATCAAAAATGTTAAGTGAAATGGAAAACTCATTTAAACGAAAAATTCCATTGAAATTCATTAAAATAAGTTTGAAAAATATAATGTGAGGCGTTGGATAGTGTTATTATATAATTTAACATCATAATATGGAAAAGAATCAGATTCCTGCATCATATTATCTGTGTCGTTCCAATATTTTAGGTAATTGACAATCAAAAATGTTAAGTGAAATGGAAAACTCATTTAAACGAAAATATTCCATTGAAATTCATTAAAATAAGTTTGAAAAATATAATGTGAGGCGTTGGATAGTGTTATTATATAATTTAACATCATAATATGGAAAAGAATCAGATTCCTGCATCATATTATCTGTGTCGTTCCAATATTTTAGGTAATTGACAATCAAAAATGTTAAGTGAAATGGAAAACTCATTTAAACGAAAAATTCCATTGAAATTCATGAAAATAAATTTGAAAAATATAATGTGAGGCGTTGGGATAGTGTTATTATTATATAATTTAACATCATAATATGGAAAAGAATCAGATTCCTGCATCATATTATCTGTGTCGTTCCAATATTTTAGGTAATTGACAATCAAAAATGTTAAGTGAAATGGAAAACTTCATTTAAACGTAAAATTCCATTGAAATTCATTAAAATAAGTTTGAAAAATATAATGTGAGGCGTTGGGATAGTGTTATTATATAATTTAACATCATAATATGGAAAAGAATCAGATTCCTGCATCATATTATCTGTGTCGTTCCAATATTTTAGGTAATTGACAATCAAAAATGTTAAGTGAAATGGAAAACTCATTTAAACGAAAAATTCCATTGAAATTCATTAAAATAAAGTTTGAAAAATATAATGTGAGGCGTTGGATAGTGTTATTATATAATTTAACATCATAATATGGAAAAGAATCAGATTCCTGCATCATATTATCTGTGTCGTTCCAATATTTTAGGTAATTGACAATCAAAAATGTTAAGTGAAATGGAAAACTCATTTAAACGAAAAATTCCATTGAAATTCATGAAAATAAATTTGAAAAATATAATGTGAGGCGTTGGATAGTGTTATTATATAATTTAACATCATAATATGGAAAAGAATCAGATTCCTGCATCATATTATCTGTGTCGTTCCAATATTTTAGGTAATTGACAATCAAAAATGTTAAGTGAAATGGAAAACTCATTTAAACGAAAAATTCCATTGAAATTCATTAAAATAAGTTTGAAAAATATAATGTGAGGCGTGGGATAGTGTTATTATATAATTTAACATCATAATATGGAAAAGAATCAGATTCCTGCATCATATTATCTGTGTCGTTCCAATATTTTAGGTAATTGACAATCAAAAATGTTAAGTGAAATGGAAAACTCATTTAAACGAAAAATTCCATTGAAATTCATTAAAATAAATTTGAAAAATATAATGTGAGGCGTTGGATAGTGTTATTATATAATTTAACATCATAATATGGAAAAGAATCAGATTCCTGCATCATATTATCTGTGTCGTTCCAATATTTTAGGTAATTGACAATCAAAAATGTTAAGTGAAATGGAAAACTCATTTAAACGAAAAATTCCATTGAAATTCATTAAAATAAGTTTGAAAAATATAATGTGAGGCGTGGGATAGTGTTATTATATAATTTAACATCATAATATGGAAAAGAATCAGATTCCTGCATCATATTATCTGTGTCGTTCCAATATTTTAGGTAATTGACAATCAAAAATGTTAAGTGAAATGGAAAACTCATTTAAACGAAAAATTCCATTGAAATTCATGAAAATAAATTTTGAAAAATATAATGTGAGGCGTTGGATAGTGTTATTATATAATTTAACATCATAATATGGAAAAGAATCAGATTCCTGCATCATATTATCTGTGTCGTTCCAATATTTTAGGTAATTGACAATCAAAAATGTTAAGTGAAATGGAAAACTCATTTAAACGAAAATATTCCATTGAAATTCATTAAAATAAATTTGAAAAATATAATGTGAGGCGTGGGATAGTGTTATTATATAATTTAACATCATAATATGGAAAAGAATCAGATTCCTGCATCATATTATCTGTGTCGTTCCAATATTTTAGGTAATTGACAATCAAAAATGTTAAGTGAAATGGAAAACTCATTTAAACGAAAATATTCCATTGAAATTCATTAAAAATAAGTTTGAAAAATATAATGTGAGGCGTGGGATAGTGTTATTATATAATTTAACATCATAATATGGAAAAGAATCAGATTCCTGCATCATATTATCTGTGTCGTTCCAATATTTTAGGTAATTGACAATCAAAAATGTTAAGTGAAATTTAAAACTCATTTAAACGTAATATTCCATTGAAATTC
>SEYY01001413.1:0-16916 GCA_009176605.1 Armadillidium nasatum | reverse complement strand
AATTTTTACACAAACATTCGCAAATTCAGATGTCACACTCACACATACAGCGGGTGAGGATATGTGTATTAAAAAAAATAAATAAATGAAAAAAAAAAAAAAAAAAATCATTTTTTTTTTTTTTTTTTCAATCTCGCTCTTTGAGATTGAGAAACTGGTGCATTGACATGTACCTTAACCTATTACTTGAATTTCTCTGAAACATCTTTTTTGATCTGCCTAAAGAGAAGTTAACTTCAACATTATATTTATTCTTTTATGTGTGAGTGATAAGTGATTTCATCAATTACATATCTACACTAACTTTAACTAAAAAAAAAACTAAAAAAAAAAAGCACATATCCTTGAGAAAATAATTAACCCTTGTCATATATATACTATCATATCTATAATCTATTTATAATACAAATGAAACAAAAATTATATGTAGTCAAGTACTATCACAGCAGAGTAAAATATGCGTTCTTTCCATTTCACGTTCTTAGTCTATTGAAATATTTGGACAGCTGGTGGATATTAAGACAATAAGCTCAACCTGATCACTGCATAAATGAAGTAGAGATGTTTAATATTGTGTGTTTAAGATAGCACTCTTGCGGCTTTTAAAATAGGTTTTCTTAAACCTTAAGTTTCATCATTCAATTTCATGTACAGTAAATTTGCTGAAAAACTATTTACTCAAATAATAGAAATAGAAAACATCACTAAATTTTCAAACAATGGATCAACCTGTGATTAAAAATGTGACTATAACAATAATATAAAATAAACAAGATCCACCGATTCAATTCCCCCCCTCCCTCCCATAGACTTCAGAATTCCGTCCTACACAATATAATGTTTCAGTAGTTTAAATACTATCACCGTAGCATCTCTCTCAGCATCACATCATCACCTTTTATCCAGATGATATATCTCTACTGTCACCCTTCTCCGATATATCACTGAAACCCATTAAAATCTCTTACAACAATTCTTATCCCTACTCTTTATTTTTAATCTTTAGATAAAATTGTTCATTATCTTCAGAATTAGACAAGTATGGGTTGGAAGCTTTTAAACCAAAAAAGATACAGTAAATAATATTTATAACTTTCCTTCTTGCCTCTTCTAACTTTTGTACTCCATCCCCAATTTTTCCTCCTTCCCCTCAAAGTCTAGTATAAAATTTTCGTATTTCTTAAAGATCAAACCTTCTAAATACACATTGTTCTTTAAAAACATTTTACAATTATATCTTTGTTGAAAAGTTTCAATTAACATAATTAAACATTCAACTTTGGCTTTACAAAGACAGTAAACTAATATTCTTCTAATACTCTCATTTACTACTACTACTAAAAATAATAAAGATAATAATAATAATACCTAGTCATAGACTGTTGAACCTCTCTCTGCATCGCCTTCTCCTCCGCAGTTAGACCCATATCCTTCTTATCAGCTGAACCACCTAAAACTTTCCTCCGAGCCCAAGTAAGTCGCTGTTCATCTTCTTCGGTGTCAATTACCACAGTAGCAGGCTCAAGAAGATCTACTGAGAGAAGTTTCGGTGAAAATCGTCCAGAGACATAAGCCGATATGGAAGAGGCGATGACGGAGTCACCTTCATTGTTTCCTTCGCCCTCTGCTACTTCATCTTCCGTATTGGAATCATTTCCTTCTTCCTTAGTAATCGGTTCCTGTTTGGATGTTTCACCTTCTGTTGAAGCATCACTGTGGTCGTCCTCTACTTCTTCCTTCACCCCTTGTTCAGCCTTTAGCATTTCAAGCTTCTTCTTCAGATTGTCTCTATGACGCTCACGCAATCGAGCTCGGGCTTGGTGTGCTAAATAATGCAAGTAATTTAAGAATTAGAATTAATAATAATTAATAATTAATAATAATAATAATAATAATAATAATAATAATAATAATAATAATAATAATAATAATAATAATAATGTCTTGTAAAACCTTTTCTAAAACGAAAAGACACTCAAAAAATTTTCTTATTTACGTGGGACAAAAACACAATTTCCCTAACATATAAAATCGCTTTTGTATTTACCTTTAAGCTGTGACAGTAGCGACTCCCAGTAACCAACATCAAGTCCAGCAGTTGGTCCAGCCAATTTAGCCTCTATGTTCATTTGTAGTTTCCTCAAATCAGCAACAGATTTATTCTGGAAAATTTTGGACACATCTTGCGCAATGGAAGCGTGAATTCCTTGTCGGTGACTCGTTGCGTCTTCGATAGTGTTAGGATCCCTTTGTCTGAGACGTCGTAACTCATCTTGCACAATAATTAGTCAAATCTTGCCAGTAAGACTGATTTTCACCCTATAAGAGAAAAGCAAAGGATATTAATTTTATCCTAAACGAAAATCATGATCACAGAATATTAAGCACAAAGATCATAATCACAGAGTACTAAGATGCAACAATGAACATATTAAAAGAACTTGAAGTTATTCAAATAAAACTTATACTCATGTCCAATGCTTATGATACAAAACATGTACACAATATATGCATAGGGACAACAGTGTTCTCTTCTTTAATAAAATTTCTAATTAAATGAATATAAAAGATTACTGAACATGTCAATCTTACTTTTAAAGATATAAGATAGTGAAGATAACTTCTTTTTGTTTTATTATAACAAATCTTTAGATAAAATTGTTCATTATCTACAGAATAAGACAAGTATGGGTTGGAAGCTTTTAAACCAAAAAAGATACAGTAAATAATATTTATAACTTTCCTTCTTGCCTCTTCTAACTTTGTACTCCATCCCCAATTTTTCCTCCTTCCCCTCAAAGTCTAGCATAAAATTTTCGTACTTCTTAAAAATCACATCACTGTAATTTAATACAGATAACTCTTCAGAAAATAAGAAAAATATAAAATCTAGTTTATTTTTAATTATAACGAAAAAAAAAAAAAAAAATTCCAAAATTTTTTTTATGTATGAATAGAAAATGTAATAAAGTTGTTTCTCAACATTAAACCAAATTAAAATCTCAAATTAAATACCAGGCCCTAAATAAAAATTCTCCATTGACAATCAATATATGTCATAAATATTTTTATGCAGTTTGTAAGTACTATACTTTAATTACTGAACCTTACAGTAAATCATGAATTACTGATACATAATAATATTGATAATAATAATAATAATAATAATAATAATAATAATAATAATAATAATAATAATAATAATAATAATAATAATAATAAGAATTAAGCAGTTTTAATACTTACATTTTTCTCAAGCTGTTGGTAAACTTTAATATCTTCTAGCAAGTCTTCCAAATCCTGCAATGTAAGACCTGTCAAATGTGTATAAGGTTCATGCATATCTACAGCAGTGACATCACCTTCTGAACTAACATACTGGGCAAGTAAATCAATGGGCTTCGCTCTGCCATCTTGAATTCGTATCTGAGATCTTATTCTCGCTTGTTCCAGTTGAAAGCCATCCTCTTGACGAGAGAATTCAGAGAACTGCGCCGCCTCCTTCTGCCTCATTTGCATCTCCATCATTTTCTCTCTCTCAGCCCTCTCCTGTTCTCTTTCTTGCCTCCTCTTCTTAACTTTTTCCAACTCTATTCTGTTTTCTTCCATCTTCATACGACTTCTCTGCTGAATTTCTTCTTTACTCAGACTGCTCAAGCCTTCTTTGTCCAATTTCTTCTTCCAAAGAAATGTATCAAGGAGATTGTTATCACCGTACGGATTATCAGCATTTGTGAAATGCAAATATTCGTTGTCCCAACCCATTTTTTCTTTTCGCTTTCTTTCCTTTGCTTCCTGGGGAATAATAATAATAATAATAATAATAATAATAATAATATAATAATAATAATAATAATAATAATATAATAATAAATAATAATAATAATAATATGATAATAATAATAAGCAATAAAAAAAAAAAAAAAAAAAAAAAAAAAAAAATATGAAAAAAAAAATAAATAAATAAAAAAATAAAAAAAAAAATGTAATCCCATTTTCATTTGTTGTGGAATAACAGTGTTCCAAAGGTTTACGTATGATTAATCAGATTAACACAAGTTTATTTCAAATGAGCATTTATTTTACAAAAAAAAATTTCAAAGGTACCACCATGGACCTCTATACATTTTCCTGGCTCGTCTGCAAATAGCATTTGTTACTCTCCTAAGTTCTCCTCATTTATTTTTTTTTATTTGAGCTACTGCATTCAAAATATGGCGAATATAATACACCTCAATTGTTTACCATTCTTTTGAATGCCTTACTTTTCAACCAGTCTCATTAACGAAAATCCGATGGTGTGAGGTCTGGAGACCTTGGCGTCTAATTAACAGGACCCACCTCGATTAATCCATCGTTCTGGAAAAGTTTCATTTAAATTTGTGTGACCTGGCAAGCAAAATGTGGGAGCTCCATCTCGAAGGTAGTACATAACATTTCTTAGGTTTAAAGGAACATCTTCTAATAGACTTAACTAATTCTGCAAAAATTCCAAATAACGTTCTCCCATTAGACGATTCTCAATAATGAAAGAACCAATTAAATAACGATCGACAATCCCACATTATACGTTAAACTGAAAAACGATGATGAAAATTTGTTTCGACTATTTTGAGGTTACTTTTAACTCAATCATCCACGAGAGTTGCTGGTATTTATAAAGCCGTTACGAGTGAATATTGCTTGTTCGGTAAAAAGTATGCATTGAACCAAATGACGATTAGCGAATATTCATTGATAAAATTCAATGCATCTAGACCAGTCTCCTGGTTGTAGGTGGTATTGATTTAAGCCCTGTTCGTGTAATTGTATTGTTTGAGGAATTTCAAGTCTTCAGAAGATAGTAATTGGGGTCTGTTCCACTAAATCCAGAATGCCTTTTACTTTATTTTTATCTTGTCTTGTTTAAGTGCGTACTTAGAAGTCTACCGGTCTCTCACAATGTGTTGAAAGTTCTAATAAATAAGTTTTTATCTGGAATTCGATGACGCGGAAACAGACGATACTCTTCAACCGTAGCTATAGCATCCTCGTAGCAAAGACCGTAAACAAACATCATATTCGCATATTCCAGATTTGAAAAGATGTGTCATTGGTTTTCATCTTTATCACGGTTGTTCACGAAATATAATCCACAACATTCAGGTGATTAGTTGACAAATGATAATTTTTGTATGTTGACCATATGCTAGTCTACTTGATTAGTTTAAATTTAAACCTTTAGAACGCTGTAATTCGAAAACAAATGAAAATAGGATTACAACTGTTTTTTTCAGTCATACATTTATAAGTGTAGGATACTCTCCCAGAGTTTGGTGCATTTCTCCTGACTCACTCTGTATATTTCACTCTATTTCTAAGTCAGTAAGATAACTTTGGAATAAGACCCAGCTAGAGGTAGAAATTTTTTTAGATTCAATAGCCAGTAGTAATTGAAAAAAATTTCAAAGTAATTTACCAAAAAGAAAACTCAAATAAATATTCTTAAAAATCTCTTATAAACGAGTTTTCGATTTTTAACCAAATGTCAGCTGATTTCAAAAAAGTTGTGTCGTCAGATGACTAAGACTACCCTAATTCAGAATATTCTGGTTCATTTATATAGTGATTCTGGTTCTTTCGTGTAATAGCGCGAAATAAGCAGCCATCCTCATTAAAAGGGTAAATGACTAAATGTGGAATGATTCACCACATAATTCATATTTAAGTATACCAGAAGCTCCTAAAAATGAAAGGTGGGTAGGTTACCAATAAACTAGGTCGAAGAAAGAAAAATCATTTATTGGGTCGTCTTCATAAGCCAAAAAATACCTCAGACCTCAACCCTCTTCAGAAATGAGTGAGCGTCTTTTCAGTACAACAGGGAATATATATGAAGCAACCAGAAGCAGATTAAAACCAGAACATGGTGAAGAATTAGAATTTGTCCACTACAACTATGGAAAATATTTTTAAAATGTAAAACAATGTAGCAGTTGCAATGATAGTCAATTAATAGTTTAACAACTTTTCATTTACTTATTAGTTATTAACTGCTTGAACTTTTTTTTTAATTTCAGTCAACGCATATTTATTACAAAATTTGTTCATTAAGAAGCAGCAGCAGCAGCAATTTGGACATTCAGAATAATCGCAAAATTAATCGGCTTCGTCCGAAACTGCGGCAATTTGACGAATTAATACCGAAGCCAAAGCTGAAGCTAATATATATATATATATATATATATATATATATATATATATATATATATATATATATATATATATATATATATATATATATATATATATATATATATATATATATATATATATATATATATATATATATATATATATATATATATATATATATATATATATATATATATATATATATATATATATATATATATATATATATATAGTAAAAAGTAGAAGAGACAATAAGAGACGAACACACAAGAGAGAGAATCGGAGACGAGTAACATAAGAAATAAGACAGAAAGGGCCCAACTGAGGTGGTTGGGGCATTTGGAAGGATGGAGGAAGAGAGAGTGGCCAGGAGATGTCGGGAGTGGAAATCGGTGGGAAGACCAAAAAAAAGAGGTGGAGGGACGAGGTAGAGGAGGTGTTGGAGAGTCATCGCTTCCCAAACATTACACAAATGAGAAAAGAGGACCAATTCACTGAAAGAGATGGATTTAGGAGGAGGCTGCAACAGCTGACAGGCAGATGATGCTCACTTGGGAGCTGAAGTAAGTATATATATATATATATATATATATATATATATATATATATATATATATATATATATATATATATATATATATATATATATATATATATATATATATATATATATATATATATATATATATATATATATATATATATATATATAAGTGGAAAAATTTCATACAGAAAATCCTTTCAGAAAGCAAATTAAACACCTAGATGAAATTTTTTAGTGAAATTAAAACTTTCATATTTTGATAAACCTCAGACGGAAGGAGAATACTGTAAATGGGTAAAAATTATAAATATAACATCTGATAAACTTAAGAGAAATTAAAAATCTGACAAATGACTAGCTCTATAACTAACACAAACAATTTGTGCCTTGTTGAGTGTCATCTCATACATAAGAATAAGGTAAAAAATAAAATAAAGTAAAATATAACTGCTATTTCTAATACCTAAAGATGCTCTTTTGAGTTCATATTATTGGAAGAGCTTCTCAAACTGACTGCTTGAATGTGCAAGTCAACCAAATCAGTCATTTTCATGAAATAGAAGCTATGAACTCTAAGGTAATATACCTCGCATTTCAACTTAAAGATTAAAGAAAAAAAATGCTAATCCACTACGTTTTCTATGATACAATTTAAAGCAATTATGTTGAAATAGAAAAAAAATGTTAACCCTAAAAATGAATTCAAAAAATAATAATATGAAAACATAAATCACTATGAAAGAGGTAAAATAAACAACATTCTAATAGTGAACCAGAGGGAGAGAGAGAGAGATTAGCATAAAAATTGACCACTTTGTTGATAATGTAATAGAATTTTCTATTTCACTAATTAATCTGTGTCATAGTGATCCCAATAATTTGAAAGATAGTAGTCCAGAGGATTTACACAATATATAAAATTCTAAACTTGGGAGAATGCACATAGCATACAGAGCTTACATAGAATGGATGTACTAACAACAATACTACTACACAGTATAACCACTAGAAAATAATATTTCTTTTAAAAATATTTATCCACACAATCTGAATGCTTACAAATACAAAATATACCAAAGGTGTAATTTCTCTTAAATTACATTTACTTATTTTTTTCCTAAATTCATGACCTGGTTTAGCTGACCTGTTAAAGCAGAATTAAGAATTAGGCTATGCTGAAAAAAAAAAAAAAATTCAACTAACCTTCTTATTTAACCTCCTCAATCTTTTTTCTTCAGGTGTTTCTATTGCCTTCAACATTTCTTTTTTCTTCTTCTGATCTTCCTTAAAATGCTTTCTCTCTTCTTCTAACTTCTGTAAGAACTTAATATCTCTGTCGGATTCATCTGAAGATGATGTAGATGAAGAAGAAGGTGATCTTTTTGATGAACTTTTCTTCTTCTTTTTTTTACCTTTGGATTTATGCAAACTGTCAAAATGATATGAATTTTCTTTCTCTTTTTTATCATAATGATCTTTCTTCCTAGAGTAATGCTTATCTCGCTCTTTTCTCTTCTCTCTTGATAATGATCTCGAAGAATCTCTAGAAGAATTTGACTTGTGTTTTCTCTCAGGTGATAGAGACCTGTCCTTTTTCATTTTATGACTAGATACCATTATTACTATTATTATAGTTTATTTTTTATATCAATTTGCTGAAAATGGATAAAAGTCATAAGAAAACAAAGTAGTAGTAGTAGTAATAATAATTATAATAGTATAATTATAATAATAATACTTTATAATGGATTATTGATTCTGGAGCAAAATCATTACAGAATTCTAATTTCAAGGCCTCAGTTACAATTCCACTGGTCAACAAAATTGTAATTTGAAAATTTCCTTTTCTCAAAATAGCTGAAATACCCTAAATTCGGGGTCAAGAAAAACGAATATGACATTAGATTTCGTTTATTGAGCTCTAGTTTTTTAGATATACTAATCTCAAATAGAAATACTAAAAATACATTTTTAAATTCTTTCCTTTTACAAAATAGCTAAAATACCCTAATTTTGGGTAGAAAAATATGAATTTGACATTATATTTTTAGTAGGCCTAACACTAGTTTTACAGATATATTAGAAAATAGTAGATGGTACTTTTTTAGAAGATAATTCACAATCACAACGTAGTTGTCGACTTGTTAACTTCCAGGAAACCATGCACAACACCTTTAAATGCTTCCCATGACCATGGAGAACTTGCTTGAAGCTTTTATCAATACAAAAATGACGAATCTGCAGGTCAAAGAAGATGCCTTCATTAACTTTAGCATCACTGAGCTGTGGAAATAGTCCTTTGAGGTACTGAAAAGCTTTTCCCTCCTGGTTCATCCCCTTTACAAAGTTCTTCATCGTTCCAACTTTTATGTGTAGAGGAGGCAAAAGAATTTTGCTTCTACCAGAGGATCATGCTGAACATTTTTCTCTCTGGGGAAGAGATTTTCCCTTGGGGGCCAGATATTTATATTGTAGTGAGAAGACCTAACCAGACTGTCCCACTGACACAGGAAACAGCAGTACTTGGTACAACCCAACTGCATGCCCAGCAGTATTGCAATGACCTTCAAGTCTCCATTAGCAACAAGGATATCTTTCTATTATTCAATTGTGCCAACATAATCTCGAGACCGCAAATTTTCCTAGCATCCTAAAAATTACCCTTAACTCATCACTGCTGTACTTAGATGTGTAACTCCATCTCCAGATGTCAAATTTCTATATATATATATATATATATATATATATATATATATATATATATATATATATATATATATATATATATATATATATATATAAGTTAAATGAGCTATATCTCAGAACCAAAAAGCTAACACAAAGTTTTTGATACCATTTTTGTGTTTTCCATGATGAAATGAATAAGAAATAACTATTTTCAAGTCAAATTTTTTTACTATTGACCAGTGGTATCTTTGTTAATAAAAGTGGCATTTGTAAAACTATGCTGTCTAACAAGTAATTTTGGTTTACAAATAAAAGAGTAAAACTGATGCCCACTACTACTAGTAAACAAGATTAAATTTATGAAAAGTAATTAAATTCAGTAGTAATTTAACACTTAAATAATTTTTTTTGTATTAAAAATAATTATAATATTGAACAGGAATACCACTATTTTGATTTCTGAATGTATGGCTTATGATATTAATATCACATTAATATCAATAAATATTGGTAAGTAATAAATGTGCAAACTCACCCTCCTTCATAGAACATATGGGGTAAAGCCCTCTGTAGAAAAATATTTATATACCATGCATTTGTCTTCAAATAAATAGCATATAAACATTTATCTACAACCAGCTCTGTCCTTTGTACTCCAGATCTGTGTAGTTAGAAGATTATCATTTTGCTGCATATCAATATTTATTGATACCAATTTTGATTGAAATCAAGTTTTTATTAATATCAATATTCATTCATTCTTAAATCAAAGATGTTGATCTTCCTGTATATAATTGTAATTTTTTCTAATACTAAGGAACACTCCTCAAACTACAACTACAATAACAAGAGCTGTATGAATTGAAACTTTATCATCTTGATAAATGGCACCATCAAAAGGAAACAATACCTGAACCATAGGGTGAATCTGGTTATCCAATTGCCTACATAATCCCTGAGAATAACATTATTGTGCATGGTAATAACTAGGCCTAGCTAAATTGATTTTGCATAAGCTCCCTCCCTGAAAAAGGGCTCATTCTATGAGTGAACTGTAAAAAAAAAAAAAAAAATTTGAGAAAGTACAAAATGGTAAATAATTACTGAAAAGTACTTTTATTAATATTGATATTTTTTTTTTTTTGTGTTGACATTCTCTTCCTATATCACTATGTGTAGGCACATTCAGTGTAATTAGTAGTGATGGGATGATTAATATTCATCATCATCATCATCATCTGCAAAATTGGCATATTTTTCCCCAAACCACCAATTTTGACAATTATTTTGCTGATTAATTTACTTATATTGGCTTATTAATATCTATATGCTCCACTTTCTTCTGTTGAGAGTGAAAGGCTGCTTAATAGTTGGGCTCAAATATACACTCCAAGATGGAAACGAATTACCCCAGAAACTTGAGAAAGATTGTTTCTGCATCACAATTTAAGACCTCTAACTTTAAAGTACTAGAATTATGGATGACTGTCCATATTCACATATTAAAATTTTTAAAATCAATGTTCTGAAGATACCAAAGGGTGTCCCCCTCTCTATTGACCCCAGAATGAACTTACATATATCCAAGTACCAGTCATAAGTTAATAAAATTTGTACATGAACATTTTCAATGAATTCTTAAATTATTTGGATAACTAGGAACTCAATAATGGTTATTTTCAGCAGGATGGTATCACTTACCAACGTCAGAATTTACGAAATTGAGTTCTACTTAAAAGATTGTTATTTCCAAGAGACTTTGACCACCAAAGTTGAAAGACCTTACCATGTCTGATTTCTTCCTATATAGCATGCTGAAAGGAAAAGTGTATCGAAACAAGTCACATACTCTCAAGCAGCCAAAAGACAATACTTGGCAGGCAATTGATGGTGACTCCCAATATGTAGGTGGCAATTTTACAAAATATAGAAAAGAGTGTGCAGGCATGCCTTGATGCTAACGGTGATCACATCCAACACTTGTTATGATGTCAGAACGATTCTCACACACTAAGGTTTGTTTGTGGCAAATTTTATTAACTTATGATCTCTACTATAATATCAATAAGAGTATATCTAGGCTGAGATCAAATGGAGCACAATGTATTATGCTATATATTAAAATTGGATGTATTTATACAATTGAATAAAGAATAAAGAAAACAATTTAATTCTTCCTTATTGTAAAAATGTTAAACTTATTAAAATTTTTAAATTTTAATTGTTCAATTTCGTTATTTTCAAATTTACTATATAATCATCATTGCCATTATCAAAAAATTCTAAATCAACACATCACTAATAATCAGCCTAGATATATCACTTTATAAAGTTCTAGATTTTTAATTAACACTGTTCAAATTTAACTAATTTGAATTTTTACCCCAATAAAAGTTTTACTTCAATAAAAATTCCATTTTTAGTTTATAATTTAAATAATATTCTGGTAAAGGCCAGTTAGGAGACGTACACTTCAGAAATACCAAATTCCTGAAGGTAAACCTTAAGGAATTCTAGTAAGAATTGCTTGCTCCATTTTTCTAACTTTTTTTTTTTTTTTTTTGTAAAGAAATTAAAAGATAAATAAAAAAAAGGGTAATTCTGGTAACTGATTTTAACAATTTTTGCTGATAACACAGCAAATGCAATCAAAATAAGAATGAAAACCTAAAAATAAATACTGGAAAGGCCTTTAATATTATTCATTCATGTGACAAATACTTTTCACCAATGATATATCTTCAACACAAACAAAGAGGGAGAACATATTTCAAGAAAAGATTTCTTTAACTTAAATATTATTGCAGTACAGCAATGGAAACAAATGCATGGCACACTATCATTTATCTACAAGGGGCTCCACTTCCCATACCCCTTGACCTACGAGTGGCGATCAAATTTTCACTTATATATATATATATATATATATATATATATATATATATATATATATATATATATATATATATATATATATATATATATATATATATATATATATCAATCTGGTATTCAAATATTTTGTACAACTAAAAGATAGTCAAAGAACTATCACTTCACTATTTGAAGTAAACATTATTATTTTTCTTTTCTGTATTTAAATAGGGTATGTGCAATGTATTTCTGCATAGTCTTATATTTTCAATATTGAGAAATACAGACTCATGGTAACAGGCTAAATTATTACACTAGTTTTTCATTTTATTCTTATATTTATTGCATTTACTGTGTTTTCTGCAAAAATGATGAAAATCAATTAATAGAAATAACAAAAGAAATAACAAAAAATAATTTAAAAAACTTTAAAGTCTCACAAGAATTGTAAAAATTACTTCTTGTCTATACATACCAAAATGTATGCAAACAACTGAAGAAATATAAGGAAGGTAAGCTTTTACATAAATCAATCTAACAAAACAATTTAGCCTAACCTAATCCTAACTTAAAAGAATTCAACTTAAAAAATTTTGGTAAGTTGTAGCGTTCACAGTAGTGGATTTTTTTGTACAAGACCAGGTTGCTGAAAATAACTACATACCTATGAGTTGCTAGTTCGATTGGAAACTACGTATTCACACGTTGCAAGTTTGACAAACTATATGTACAAGTTGCAAACAATCTGTTTCTGAGGGATAATTAATAATAATAATAATATAACAATTTATTTCGAAGGTATATATATATATATATATATATATATATATATATATATATATATATATATATATATATATATATATATATATATATATATATATATATATATATATATATATATATATATATATATATATATATATATATATATATATATATATATATATATATATATATATATATATATATATATATATATATATATATATATTTTGGGTTATATAAATGACTAATTGCAACCCATAAATAATAAATTCATCCTTTTTTTCATTTAAAAAGGAATTCAGCAAAATGGCTATGTAAATAAAGTTTAGTATTTTTTTTTTTTTTGTGAGGGCAAATGCCATCCTTCCAGGCAGAAAAAATACTGCCCTTTATGCCATCATGAGTTCAGAGCAAGTGAACCACACAATATGAGAGCTCGTAATACTCTTGTTTCGTATTGCCATATCTTGCAACACTGGTTCTTACATCACGCTACAAATGTTCCATGAGTTGTGTATTCGCCCATGTCTGGGTCAATGAAATATATATATATATATATAATTTTTATTTTTTAAAAAAATTTTTTGTAATCAATGATCTAACAACCATGTCGTAATAGAAATTCGTAGGTTATATTATTAGTTTCAAATTTCTACATGCATTTCTAGGTGTACTTGTAACGTGTAGGTATTTTATTTTCAGCAACCTGGTCTCGCACAAAAAAATCCACTACTGTGAATGCTACAATTACCAAAATTTTTATTTTAAACGTAAAATAATATAAAATGAAAAAGGTAGCAAATATTTCTTGCTAATAATTTGTAAGTTTGCCATTCCCTAATATTGATTTAGAAAAAATATCAACGGGCTAACAATTGCTACATAATAAACAATACAAATGCATTTTGGGTGTTTATCATTCCTTTAAAATACCAGTTGAAACCAATAAACACTATTACCAAAACTACTTTATTTCTGGAATAATTAACTGAATATTAGATCAAAATAAAAATTACACAGCTTATTAATGAAATTAACTAAATATAATTTCAAATTTTTGTTTTGCTTTTGAGAACGGACTTCACCAAAGAAGGGCACATGCAGTCTTTCCAGGCAGACAAAATAGTTCTTAAAGCCCTTCACGAGTTCAGAGCAAGTGAACCTTTTTTTTTTTTTTAATTTTTCCAGCAGCAAGTGAACCACTCGCAAAGAGAGCTCGTGAACAGTTCTTCCTTAAAGCTAATTGTTTAGTCACAACCTCACAAAATACGTATATTTAATTACATTTTTACTATAACACACCTCTAGTAATAGTCTCTATATTCAAAACGGAATCATGAATGGAACATAATGTCGAAATGTAAAGGGTTACCATTGGTTGGGAATTTAGAATGCCGTTAGGAGCAACGTTTCAATAAAAGTTTTAAAAAATGCTAGTTAGTTTTTTTTTTATTATTTATTTTTTTTTTACATAATTATTAAATAAAAAATAATAAAAAAATCACAAAGAAAAAAATAAGTAAGAAAATTTAAAGCTTCCAATTAAACACGGCATTCAAGTATAGTATTTGCGATTTATTTGCCTTAATTGACAGCTTAACTAAAGTTGCTACTTATAATTGAGCAATTTTGGGAAGAATGACTTTGTGAGTTTGTGAGTAGTAATACGTTTTTAAAATATATCAATTAGATAAATGCTAATAGATGATTGATAAAAATTTATGATTATTCGCTCACACAAATGGTAATCATTTAACTCTCTATCTATCTATGTATCTATCTCTCATTTATAACGACTTACAGCTTAATAATGCTAGTCATTACAGCAAATACTACATCACTTTACTATCTTTAAAAATTTAAACTTTTTAAAACTGAACACAAAAAATATAACAAAAATTCACTAATTAAAGTAAAAAAAAATCGGTAGTTAAAACATGCTAACCAAATATTTTATGAATATACTCTGATTATGATTAGTATTGTTTTCATTATTATTTATCAATCTTACATGAAGTACGGAACATCACTAGTTTAAACGTTTCACTAATTACTAAGTTTAATAAATATAACTAGTTTAATTAATTATAGAACAAAGATTTTATAATAATAGTCTTGATCTCCTTTTTGTTAATAATGAATTCAAATATAAACTGTACAAAGTAGAATTTTTTTGAAAGTCTTATTCAACTTTGCAGTAAAAAAAACAAAATCCCTAACTGGCTGTTATTGCCTTCAAAGATGGCATCAAATTCATTCGATAATAATTATTATAGTTATTAAAAAAAATTATAACTGTAAGGGTATCTAAAATCATTAATATATAAACATGATACCTCTTCAGTAGTCACCAATTTCTAACTTAAATTTCCAGTTTATATATCATACAATTATTTGTTTCTCCGACTTCAATTTTATTTACTTGACATCAAAATATTATAAAGGCTTTATAGAGAAGGAAAATCAGAATCCTCTTTATATAAAATTTTAATTTACAAGTATGCATGGTAAAAATTGTTAATATATTATATTTAAACCTATATACTTAAATAACCATACATTTAAACAAACATAAGTGTAAAATAATATACTCTCTGCATTTTATCGCCTGTACCTGTATCTTTTGAAATGGAACCATAACTGAAAAATATTGTTATGAAATTGACAACGAAATCCTCTCTTATAAGAATACTCCCACTCCCTATTAACAATTTTAAAGGCAATATCTTCGTACGGAGGACCTGCAGTAAATTTCAACAGGGCAAAATCCCTATTATCTTCACAAGGTATTAGTTCATACTGCGGAGTCTTCTTCTTATCTATCAAATCTGGATAGAATATATTAAATTTGTATCCCTGGACGATTTTGGGAGGAGGATTATCCATGTCATAATGCGTTTGATTATATTTGTTCCATTCGAAGCCGGTATGAACCCTATTGAAGTAGCGAGGTTTGCGGGGCCGGTATTTGTCAGCCCATAAAAAGTGCTGCGGTTCTAATTTTGCTTCTACGCTGAATTGAGCTTCGTCACTGAAATAATAATAATAATAATAATAATAATAATAATAATAATAATAATAATAATAATAATAATAATAATAATAATAATAATAATAATAATAATTCAAACCACAGTAAGCTTAGAATATAATTCTGATCTTTTCCTATGCAGCTTATGATAACTGCCAATGACATCCAAAAATTCAGAATTTTTACACAAACATTCGCAAATTCAGATGTCACACTCACACATACAGCGGGTGAGGATATGTGTATTAAAAAAATAAATAAAATAAAAAAAAAAAAAACAGTCATGTATCTTTTTTTTTTTTTTTTTTCAATCTCGCTCTTTGAGATTGAGAAACTGGTGCATTGACATGTACCTTAACCTATTACTTGAATTTCTCTGAAACATCTTTTTTGATCTGCCTAAAGAGAAGTTAACTTCAACATTATATTTATTCTTTTATGTGTGAGTGATAAGTGATTTCATCAATTACATATCTACACTAACTTTAACTAAAAAAAAAACTAAAAAAAAAAAGCACATATCCTTGAGAAAATAATTAACCCTTGTCATATATATACTATCATATCTATAATCTATTTATAATACAAATGAAACAAAAATTATATGTAGTCAAGTACTATCACAGCAGAGTAAAATATGCGTTCTTTCCATTTCACGTTCTTAGTCTATTGAAATATTTGGACAGCTGGTGGATATTAAGACAATAAGCTCAACCTGATCACTGCATAAATGAAGTAGAGATGTTTAATATTGTGTGTTTAAGATAGCACTCTTGCGGCTTTTAAAATAGGTTTTCTTAAACCTTAAGTTTCATCATTCAATTTCATGTACAGTAA
>SEYY01001412.1:0-22500 GCA_009176605.1 Armadillidium nasatum | reverse complement strand
AAACTCTCTCTCTCTCCCCCTTAAACGGATGTATTTCATCTGCGCATATAAAAAACTCCTCAGTTTTTATAGAAAAAGTCCAGAATATTAGTTTACAAAATAAAATTTTTCTAAGCTTTGACGTTGTTTCTTTGTTTACAAGTATTCCGGTTCCACTCTTGATTTCTTGGTTGAGAGAGCATTTAGAGTCCTCAAATTTTAGTTTACCTGTTCATACTGAGGTGTTTTTACAATTTATAGACTTGTGCCTTTCACAATCTTATTTTGCTTTTAACGATGAGTTTTATTTACAAGTTCCTGGTTTGAGTATGGGATCTCCTCTTTTTCCGGTTTTATCGAATATTTTTATGGAGATATTTGAAATTAAATTTCTTTCACGTGTGGTTAAGATATGTTGATGATGTATTTGTCGTACTACCTCATCAAGAGGAGCCTTGCTACCATTCTTTCGAAGTTGAATGATTGTGTTCCTCAAATAAAATTTACAATTGAATTAGAGCAAAATAGTTGTCTGCCATTTTTAGATGTACTTTTGATTCGAAAAGTTTTTATTTCTGATAATCGAGAAGAATTTGATTTTAAAGTTTTTAGAAAGGATACACACATTGATAGCTATGTGCATTGGCTCTCTTGTCATGAGTCCCACGTGAAATTTGGCATTTTAAAAGGTTTCTTTTTAAGAGCTTTTAGACTTTGTAGTCCGGAATATTTGGATGAGGAGATTGCACACATTAGAAAGATTTTTAAAACTCTTGGATATCCTTCTCAATTCATAAATAAAGCTTTGAAATCCACAAAAAGAAGATTGCGAGGTGTTAAAAAGCAAGATGGACTAGATTTGGTCTCTAGTGGAATTTCGAATTTTACCATTGATGACACACCTATGATGCTGGCAATTCAAATGAGATTGAAAATTGTAAATGAAAATATCGAGAGAGATTGTGAAGTGGAAAATTGTCTTAAGTTTGACATAGCTAATAACTTTATAGTAAACGTAGCCACTGACACTACCAACATTAAAAAATTTTTACCAAGAGAGTTTTTGTTGGTGTCGAGTGTCCCAACGAATATTAAAAAGTTTTTTCATAGACAAAAAATCTCGATAACAAAGGACGAACATAATGCAGGTGTTTATCAGGTCCCTTGCAAAGATTGCGATAGTGTTTATATTGGTGAGACGGTGGATTTTAAAAGAAGAAAATACCAACATAAATATTCGCTTCAAGTTGGAGATGAAAATTCTGCTTTACATAGGCATCGGATATCGAATAATCATAGAATTGGACTAGAAGAGATGAAATTGCTAATAAAAGAAGATAATGTAAATAAAAGACAGTTTATAGAATCCTTTTTAATTAAAAATGTAAATAATTTTAATGTTCATAATAAATGTTTTATTGGATGATTTTACGAATCATATTGTAAAAAATTTTTCAAAATTTTCAAGTTTTTTTAAAGGTCTTAACAATTTTATTTAAACTACCAACTAATTATTTTTATGCCTTTCTTTGTTTTTAAAAAAATCTTTTAATAATAAACTAGAGCCTGAAAGAGGAAGGGTGGCTATCCCTTCGAAAGCCTTGCTCCAATTTTAATTTTTGTTTTTATTTCCTGTGGGTTTTTTACTCTCTCTTTTTATATCTATATATATATATATATATATATATATATATATATATATATATATATATATATATATATATATATATATATATATATATATATATATATATATATATATATGTGTGTGTGTGTGTGTGTGTGTGTGTGTGTGTGTGTGTGTGTGAAGAGAGGTCCCTCTCAATAATCCAACTGCAGTCCTTTTCCTTTAACCTCTATTCTTTCTAAAGTTTTCGAGTCTATTCTTAACAGTAAGATTGGAAATATCTCAGTTCTAATTTTATCTCTGATCGTCAGTATGACTTTCGTGAGAAACGCTCTATTGGTGATCTTCTTTCCCTTCTCTCTGACTCATGGTCCTTCTCTCTCTTCGGCATTTCGATGAATCTTTTGCCCTCTCGCTGAATATATCGTATCGATAGTTTTTGATAGAGTCTGGCAAAAAGCTTAGATTTCAAAACTTCCCTCTTTCGGAATCTATCCTACTCTCTGTGACCTTCTCTCTGATTTTTTTTCCAATCGTTCTATAGCAGCTGTTGTAGACGATCACCGTTCATTCTTCTAATCTATTAATAGTGGTGTTCCTCAAAGTTCTGTCCTATCCTCAACAATTTCTGTTTTTCATTAACGACTTTCTCTCTATTATTTCATCACCTATCCACTCCTACGCCGATGACTCCACTCTTCGTTACTCCTTTCAATTTGAAAGATACCCCTCCCAACAACAGTTTATCGACGCAAGGAGGATAGCCTTGGAGCAACTAACCTCTGAACTTTTTTATATTTCAAATTGGGGAAGAGAAAATTTGGTCGTTTTAAATGCCTCAAAAACTCAGTTCCTCCATCTACGTAATCGACGCAACCTTCAACACTATGACAACTTCGAAAACACTCAACTCAAACCTACATCTTTCCTTAATAATTATCTGTGTTTCTTTTTCTAGTGATCTTTCTTGGAAAGATCACATTACTTCTCTTTCTAAACAATCTTCTCAGAGGTTGGGTGTTCTAAAACGCTTTCCTAATTCATTCACAACACCAAAGTTTCTTCCTCTGTATATGGGCACTGTTCGCTAATGTATAGAGTACGTCTCACACGTCTGGGGTGGTTCCACTCATACAGCTCTCCTTGAAAATGCGGAGTCTTGGGCTATTCGTCTTTTCAACTCTTCAGCTCTCACTATTTCTCTCCAGTCCCTTTCTGCCAGTCGAATTGTTGAGTCAATTTCTTTATAAAATCGATATTACAATGGACACACTACTCTTCTGAACTCTCTCGTCGCATACCTCCTCCATTGAATAAAGCTCGTGAAATACTCACTCTACACAGTCTCATCCTTTCTCTGTTCAACTCTCTGACTCCAGATTTAACTGTTATGCTCAATCTTATATGTATTCTACTGGTAAAGTCTGGAACACATTTCCTTTATCTGTTTTCTCAAATTTCTTTGACTTACACACCTTCAAACGAGTGTATCAGGACATGTCGATTCTGCATGTGGACACTAGGTAGAGACTATCAAGAAAAGTTTCCCTCTTAGAATAGGGGAATGCCAGAGAGATGTGAACTTAAAGATAATAGATACTGCTGATGTTTTAAAGTCATGAAAAAAAAAACTAAAATATCGGATCATATCAGTTCTTCACTTGAAGTTTTATTTCACTGAAATCACTAATAACTATGGTACCTTTACCAAGATCGTAGCAGAAGTGTTGTATACAGTCGTGAACAGAAGTTCGTTCCTATTAAGCTGGAAATAAATATTTATATAAAATGGAGATCATTTCATAAAAGCTCTATTTTGAATAAAAAGAGAATAAAAACATTGAGAGGGGCTTAATTGAACTGTGATTGGCTGAATCTGAGATGATCTCCATTTTATATAAATATTTATTTCCAGCTTAATAGGAACGAACTTCTGTTCACGACTGTACATCTTATTCGTAATGCAAATTTTGAGTTTTAAAATACTATGTAAATAAAAGAACATTTAAAATTTAACTGGACAAGATACTTGAGGCTATAAGAAGCTATTTCTCCAGTATCAAATTTTCTAATATTTTTAACACAAATCTAAGTAAATGGTGAGAGTAAGTATTGTTTAATAGCTTTCAAACAAGACATGAAATTTTTGTATATATATATATATATATATATATATATATATATATATATATATATATATATATATATATATATATATATATATATATATATATATATATATATATATATATATATATATATATATATATATATATATATATATATATATATATATATATATATATATATATATATATATATATATATATATATATATATATATATATATATATATATATATAATATAGGTGAGCATAAGAGCGCAAAAGCGCAATTTGCGCTTTAGGTAAAAAATTTGCGCTTTTGCATTTTGCATTTGCGCTTAACAATTTTTTTAAGAGAGCAAAAGGGCAAATTTGAGTTCTATCTATATAAATTGCTCTTTTGCGCAAGTTTTTTGAAAATAGCGCTTACCAATTTGCGCTTCGTCATTTTTCTTAAAAAACAATTTTGGGCTTATATTTCAGTTTCTTATTTAATCAGCCAAATTTTATTACTTTTACGCGGTACAGGGTAATTAAAAGTTAAAACTTAAACTAGGGATGCCGATATATAAAAAGATATCGATATATCGATAATCGATATTTTAAAAATATATCAACTGCCTTCGATACTATCAGTTTAAAAAATATCGTTTATATATATATATATATATATATATATATATATATATATATATATATATATATATTATATATATATATATATATATATATATATATATATATATATATATATATATATATATATATATATATATATATATATATATATATATATATATATATATATATATATATATATATATATATATATATATATATATATATATATATATATATATATATATATATATATATATATATATATATATATATATATATATATATATATATATATATATATATATATATATATATATATATATATATATATATATATATATATATATATATATATTACTTTTTAAAGTAAACACTAATCATGGCCCTGAATTAGCAGTGGAAATAAGGTAGAAATAAAGTAGAAATTCTTCATATATAAACTTAACCATTCTAATTTCAGATTAAATTAAAATTTAATTAAAGATTTAACCCTAACATCAAAATTAGTATTGTCCTGTAATATAAAGGATGCTTTCATTACTTTTTATAGATATCTAATTTGGAAAGTAAAATACTCAATAGGTATATTTTATGAAAATTGTTTTTCCTTCTATAATATGCCTATAGGCCTCTACTTCTTCTCTTATATGATCTGAACTCCTTCCATCCTCCTGAGTCAGACAAAATGTCCCCATCATGCAATTTGGACACTCCTGAAAAATAAAACACATTTTGCTCAAATGTTATTTTATGAAAAGAAGAAAAACTGCTCAAAATATTTAGAATTAAAAAAAAAAAATATCGTTGATTCGATACTAAGGATAAAATATCTATATATCGATATATCGACAGAAAAATATCATCGATATTTTTCGATACTATTGAAAAAATATCAATATCAATATATATTCATCAACAATTTGGCCTTGAGCATAAGGTCAGTAAAAATCAATATGAAATAATAACGTAATACTGAAAAAAATGTGTAACTCCAAATTAATAAGGAAACTACGAAAATAAAAAAATTTAACTTCAGGTTGTCTGCAGTACAATAGATAACGGTGCAAATTTCTGTGCAGCCTTTAGGGTGGCTGCTCATGCAGAAACGGGTGACGAAGAGGAAGAAGAACAGGTACTGATTCCAGAGACAGTGGTTACGCCTGAAGAGAGGAGCAAATTATTGACGCAGAGGTTCTGTTGACAAAATCTCTCCAGCTAGAAAATCTACTTGAAGAACATGATGCCCTTAGCCTACTTAAACATTGCTGTTGCATTTCCAACACATTAAAAATCTTGGCTACTAGGGATGCTTCAAAAGTCCTCGCTCTGGTGCCAAGGATCCATTTAATAAGACACTTGCCAAAGCACAGGCATTGTGGAATGCCCAAAATAGGAAAACTACAACTGCTGCGAGAATCAAGAAGGAGTTGGGAACAAAACTTAAAACAGAAAATATTACTCGCTGGAACTCCCTATACGATTCTATAAAAGACCTGCTTAAGAACCTTGATGGTAGCATAACACAAATCAACAACATTTGTATGGAACAAAAGCCTTGTCTTCCAGTATTTAATAAAACTGATAAAGAGGCAATTGCTGAGTACATCGAAATAATGACGCCAATTGCTGTTAGGCTGGATATTATGCAGAATGAGAAGAATGCGTGCGTGGGAGTTCTATTGACTAAACTCTTCCTCTTCAAGAACAAGTCTCGTGGAAATGCAACGAGAGATGCAAAAATTTAACTATCCCGAAAACTTATTCAACTACTTGCTAAAGCAACTAAAGCCAAACAAAGGGAAAGAAAAGGGCTTTGAACCGAGGTTCAGCAGTATCTATGTTGATTTTGATTTGCATATGGCAACAGCCCAGCACCTTCACTTCAAACTCGGAGTGGTACATAGGTTAAATTGAGGGGAAGTATCCAGCTGTCAAGACGAGGATATTGGAGGAAATAAAGTGTAATATTGCATCGAATTTTACTCCTCCACATCAAGGCACTGAAGGTGATGGGTCTGAGTCTGAAATGGGCCCATTTAAGGTGAGTTATTTTTATAATTTGGAACAAACTTTAAGCATCTCTTGTATATATATATATATATATATATATATATATATATATATATATATATATATATATATATATATATATATATATATATATATATATATATATATATATATATATATATATATATATATATATATATTGTAGGCCTACACAAAGAAAAAGAAAAATATTTGTTAACACACACACTTTTAGGTTGAGTTGATTGATGTGTGAATTTGTTGTATCATCCTCTTCTCCTCTTCGGATGGACGATGTTGATGGATTGAATCGTTCAGTTGAAAGTTGAGTTGAAGGTGAAGGTGCAATCTGGCTCTATCGAAAAGTAGACCTCAAATTCGTAGCCAGGGCTATTGGATCACAATGAAGGAACACTGTAAGCAGAATTATGTTAACGGTTGAAGGACATAAAAATCACACAAAAAAAAATAGAATCTTTAATATTCGACAATTAAAGGAATTATGAACAATGAGATTGGTTCAAGCATGACAGGAACAACAGAAATGTTGTGGAGAGAACAAAACAAAAGGAACACGCACTTAAGGGCGTGGTTATCGGAAACAACGGGAATAAGGACTTCTTAATGACTGTATGTCAAGTAAAAAATTCCTGACGTCATTGATTGGAGAACTTAGAAGAATGGATGATATCCGAATGACTCTTAAAGAACGTGTCGTTGATGCAGTTCCCCTCCCCGGGACTGCAAAATATATAAAAATATATGAAAATTTTTTATTTCGTTATTTTATCGATACGTTGAAAAAAAAAAACTAACATGAAATAAACAAAAATGTTCTTACGTGCAATGTCCAATATGATGGTCGGAGATTACACGGAAGGAGGTTATTGAATCGTTATCGTTATTCAGTTCGTTTTAATTTAGTTCTTGTTTTGAACTTTTTATCAATTTTTATCAGTTTTAAAGAGTCAGTCAAAAATAATTTACTTAATCAATTTTTTAAATAATCAAGAATGATCTAAAAAAGGAAATAAAAAGAATTAAATACCCAAATAAACTATCTAAAAAATAATAAGTTATATCTTATCTATTAGAGAATTTGCTCCTTCTTATGCAACATCTACCTCCAATTTAAGATGTGACCTCATGTCTGGAATAATAACATGAATTAACATATGAACACATAAATGTGAATACATGCTCACAATATATATATATATATATATATATATATATATATATATATATATATATATATATATATATATATATATATATATATATATATATATATATATATATATATATATATACAATTTATACATATATTCACAATACACTGACATAATGTTCAAATGAAACTTAAAAAAGATTTGAGTTCTTGATACCATTTCTAAATATTTCAGAAACTGAAGGCCCTCATATATCCAGCAGACACCTCTGGAGGAGAATTTGGGACAAACCTTAGATAGCTGGGCTGCAGTAAATGTTCACCATAGTATCCCTCTCACTAGGATCCTGTTTCCGTGTGAATGCCAGGAGGTCTGGGTGGACTTGCTTATTAAGTATAATACCCCATGATCCAGCTCAGCGATCGTGGAGAGGTTGTTCAGTTAATGCTCTGAAATTCAAAGAACAAAGAGGGCAGCCATGGCATCCAGCAATTTTGAAAAATTTATCTTTATGAAAGGGAATATGACCCTGTTCAGAATGCAAGAGGGTCACAAATTTTTTCCCTAAAGCGCAAATTGGGCTTTCATTTCCACTACGAGGAGGAAGATATCATAGATAATTGAATAAATAAGATTAAAATCTTTCTCATTTTTTGTTATATATTTTTTTTTTTTTTTTAAAATTTTTTTTTTTTTTTTTTTTTTTTTTTTTTTTTTTTTTTTTTTTTTATTTATTTTTTTCTCTTTTCTTGCGTTCCTAAATTTGCGCTTTAAAAAATTTTTTGATTTGCGGACATGTGAGCTTTTGCGTTTGCGGACTAAATTTTTGAAAAAATGTGAGCTTTTGCCATTGCGCACTAAATTTTTCTAATTTGCTCTTTTGCGTTTGCGTTCTAAGGTTTAAAGTTTGCGCGCCCACCTCTATATATATATATATATATATATATATATATATATATATATATATATATATATATATATATATATATATATATATATATATATATATATATATATATATATATATATATATATATATATATATATATATATATATATATATATATATATATATATATATATATATATATATATATATATATATATATATATAAAGTGAAAAGATCTATGGAAAAAAATTTAAATTGATTAAGATAAAGATGTTTCACCACTTCAACATTCATTTCATCATTAGAATAATATTCCCTAGGGACAGTATCTAAAGATTTAATTATTTTAAATCTAACGATTTAATGAAAATTATAGTGGTTTCCTAAGACTAGAGACCCCGTATCGAACCTTCATCTTTAAAAAGTATTGAGGTTTCCGAAGACTATAGAGCTCGTATCGGACCTTTATCTTTTAACAATTAATAAAGCAGATGTTTAATAAAAAAAAGCGTTTGTAAACCACAGTTTCAAGAGACTTAAATTTCATTAAGTTTGCTTTTATAATATTATACATGTAAAAAACTAATAATAATAATAAGATATCTAAACCTCTGAAGGAAATCAGTTCGCAAAGCATAGCATCCGCCTAATTTGATAGAATATTTACTAGAAGCCTAATGTTACAAGTCCAGCTCAAACCAACCACTCGGAGAAATATTACAATTCGAAATTTTTAGATTTGAAAGATAAATAAATAAGGGAAAAATATTCTGAAAATTGTACTCTATTGATAAGTGAAACTATGAATATTATTCATATTTTTTTTTTTCAAGCTGAGGGAATCAAATGAAACACTCACACAATTTTACAAAATACAGTATTACAAAATTTCGTTTCAATCATTATGGTAACGCAATATATTCATTATATTGACATTTATGGTATTGAGAAATAATATTTAAAACAAATAGGAAAAATATTATTTCATATGCATTTGATAAGGATTTATCATATCTTATCAAAAAACTGTTTTTCAACTCGTAATTAATTATGAAAATTAATTTTTAACACCTGTAATAGAAGTTACTCAGAAAGTTCTTTAAATACGTGAGATACTGACGATGTAAATGTATAATTAGATAATATAAATTATCAAGTCTATTACTTATTAAATACTGTTGTACTAAGATATACATATATATATATATATATATATATATATATATATATATATATATATATATATATATATATATATATATATATATATATATATATATATATATATATATATATATATATATATATATATATATATATATTCCTTTGGTTGGCAAGGGCCAGAGGCTTTCTAGAATTTCCACCAGAATTAGGGAAAAAGTCGTAAATCTGGTCAAGTTAAAGGCCGACAGATCCTGATTACAGGGTGTGTAAGTCAATGGAAGATGGGAAAATAAAGTTATTGAGTCTCAGACTTAAAAAGTAGAGTAAGATTGAGCATAGCGGTTAAGTCTGAAGTCAGATAGCTGGACAGAGAAAGGATGAGATTGTGTAGGAAGGCGTGTCGCACGAGACCTTCTCAATAGAGGAGGTATGGGACGGGAGAGTTCAGAAGAGCAGTGTCCATTGTAATAACGATAGTAAAGAAAGAGTGACGCAACAATTTAACTTGCAAAATGAGACTGGAGAGAGCAGAAGATTTGAAAGACGAAAAGCCCTAGACTCCACCTTTTTAATGAGAGCTGTATGAGTGGACCCCCCCACCTCGCCAGGTGTGATGTGTATTCCATACAAGAGAGAACAGCACTTCTACAAAGAGCAAACAACTGAGGTGGAGTGAAGAAATTCTGAATGCGCCTCAGAACACCTAACCTCTTAGAAACTTGTTTAGAAAGGGAAGTAATGTTGCATTTCCAAGAATGATCACCACAAAAGGAAACAACATCAATATTAAGGAGAGATGAATTCTTGAGTTGAGTGTTTTCGATATATATATATATATATATATATATATATATATATATATATATATATATATATATATATATATATATATATATATATATATATATATATATATATATATATATATATATATATATATATATCATAGCAGTGTGGAAAAATGTGTTTAGTAGAGAAATATAAAATAACTGAGTTTTTGTGGAGTTGAAAACGACCGTGTTTGTTTTTTTTGTTTTTTTTTTTTTTTGCCCCAATTTGAAATATGAGACAGATCAGAGGTCAGTTGCTTCAAGGCTATCTCCATGTATCTGTTAATTGCTGTTGGGAGAAACGTCTTTCAGATTGAAAGGAGTAATAAAGAGTTTATTCACCGACAGGAAGAGATAGAAGATGAAGTAACAGGGTGAAGGTCATGAATGAAAAGTAGAAAAAGTGTTAGGTATAAGACAGATCCTTAAAGAACACCACTATTAGTAGATTTAAAAATGAGCATTGACCGTCTTCAGCAACTACTATAGAACGACCGGAATGGAAATCAGAGAGAATGTCACATAGAGAAGGTTTGTGCCAGACTCTATTGAAAGCTTTCGACATGTCCAGCGCTACAGCAAAAGATTCACCAAAATGGCGAAGAAAAGAGAACCAAGAGTCAGAGAGAAGAGAAAAATCACCAGTAGAGCATTTTCTAAGACAGTCATACTGTTGATTAATATCTGGTATCTGGCGATTTTTTTTAGCATTGTATCTGCGATCAATATGAGTAATTTTATTCAGGACAAAACATTCCTCCTTCTACACTGTAAAAATAAACCTTTCTAATTCCTTTCTATAGAAAGGAAATAGAAGGTAGATTTCCAATTTCTCTATTTCTTAGAGAATTATAAAGGCTATTCAGAATTTGGAAGACACTAGAGCGGAATTAAAGAGGAATTAGAGCGTTTATGTTTTCGTCCATTGCCTTTCTAATCGTTCTATCAAAATATTTTCTCGACATTCCATGCCGCTCAAATGCCGCTCAAAGCCTTTCAAAGTTCTTGTTGAGCGGCATCGAGATTTTAAAATCTCTTTTGCCTTTAAGCACACACACACACACAAACACACACTATATATAATATATTATATATATATATATAATATATATATATATATATATATATATATATATATATAATATATATATATATATATATATATATCTTATGGTGCATGGGCAAAAGGTCAGAGACCTACTAATTTTGAGTTGGAGAATTCTCAAAGTCCAATTGAAGAGTATATTAGAATGCCCCAATGCACTGTGTTTGAAAGTGTACAAATCAAAAGAAGTAAGAAGTAGAGCCTATTACTAAATCATCACAAAATATACAGGTAAATGGTTGACTTTTGAAAAAAACAGCCATTTTTCTCTTCAATTTAAAAAAAAAAAAAAAAAAAGTAAAAAAAAAAAAAAAAAAAAAAATTTTTTTTTTTTTTTTTTTCATTTTTTTACATTATTATTATTATTATATTTATTATTATATTATATTTTATTATTATTATTATTATTTTATTATTATTATATTTTATTATTTATATTATTATTATTATATTATTATTATTTATTATTTTTCATGACGTTAGCCTAATATTTTTATTATCATTTTATTTTATTATTATTATTATTATTATTATTATTATTATTATTATTATTATTATTATTATTTATTATTATATTATTATTTTATATAAATATATTATTATTAAATTTTTTCATGGCACACGAATATGTGTCTACTGGAGGTTCCGGCAAACGTATATCTGGTGGTAATATGAGTGGACCTTATACTAGCAAAACCAACGCTTTTATATGCGACTTTTAGCATTAGTTAGCAATAATATATATATATATAAATATAATATATAAATATCTGGTATCTGGCGATTTTTTTTAGCATTGTATCTGAGATGAATATGAGTAATTTTATTCAGGACAAAACATTCCTCCTATATGAAAGGAATTAGAAAGATTTTTTTTTCAGTGTAATAATTCGCATCGGCTACCAAATGTTTTAATAAATATCGGCAACGGGTATCGGTTTCCAAATATTCAAATAATAATCGATAAAACAGCATCCTTTCAACTCATTAATGGAAGTTCTTTAGAAATCGTTAGAAAAAATAAAAGCTCTCCTACTTCTTAAAAATCAACAACGGCATAACGGTAGAGCGATTAACTAGCATACTTGAAGGGGCTGGTTCGACTCCTTCTACCGATCATATATATATATATATATATATATATATATATATATATATATATATATATATATATATATATATATATATATATATATATATATATATATATATATATATATATATATATATATATATATATATATATATATATATATATATATATATATATATATATATATATATATATATATATATATATATATATATATATATATATATATATATATATATATATATATATATATATATATATATTCACTCTTTTAATATAATATAAATCAACTGAAAAGGGATCTCATAATTCTCCAGCTGACAAATTATCTGTTATTTCATCATCTGTGAAATCTTCATTAGTTTCTTTTATGCCTCATGACAACTGATATAGTTGCTATATTTGATATTTTTTACAATTTCTGTTAATAGATTTATTTTGATTTCCTCATAGGAAGAAAATAGGTTTTCAAAAACATTACTGAAAAAATGATTTGCTAAACAGACTGTTAGACAACAGTATGATATATATATATATATATATATATATATATATATATATATATATATATATATATATATATATATATATATATATATATATATATATATATATATATATATATATATATATATATATATATATATATATATTTCAGGACTTAAAAATGTTTTTCGAGGTGTTTTTATTGGGTGTGATTATATATATTTTATGGAACATATTTAAGAAGCCTTCTAATTATCCTCCAGGTACAGTACATAAAATTACCAATATATACTTAATGCACATACACCCATATATATATATATATATATATATATATATATATATATATATATATATATATATATATATATATATATATATATATATATATATATATATATATATATATATCATCTCTGATGGGCAAAGACCAGAGGTCTATTAATTTCCACCAGAATTTGCGAAACCTCGGAAATTTAGTCAAGCTAAAGGACGAATATTCCGATACACGGCATTTGAAGGTGTGTGAGTTAAAGAAAGTTAGGAGAACGGATAAAGGAAGAGTGTTCCAGACTTTATCAGTTAGAGTACATGTTGGATTGAGCATAGCGGTTAAATCTGGAGTCAGAGAGTTGAACAGAGAAAGGATGAGACTGTGAAGGAAAGCGTGCCTTACTAGCCCTTCTCACTGGAGGAGGTATGAGACGGGAGAATTCAGAAGAGAGGTGTCCATTGTAGTTGCAATAGTATAGAGAGAGTGACGCAACAATTCAACAGACAGAAAGAGATTGGAGAATTATCGAGAGCGAAGAAGTTGACAAGATGAAAAGCTCTTGAATCCACATTTTTACTCTATATATATATATATATATATATATATATATATATATATATATATATATATATATATATATATATATATATATATATATATATATATATATATATATATATATATATATATATATATATATATAATATAATAATAATAATAATAATAATAATAATAATAATAATAATAATAATAATAATAATAATAATAATAATAATAATAATAATAATAATAATTTCCTTCGATTATAACCAGACGACATAAAATACCATACTTTCAAAATTTTTTAATTGCCTATTAATTTTAAAATGTTTTAGTATTCTTCTAAAAGAACGTTAGGTATTAATAATAATATTTTGTTCATGTTTGTTATAAACTTTATCAAAATACCTTTCTCAATCTAAATTTTAACTCAGTCAAAGATTTGTTTAAGATATTTGGATTAAGATTAAAGATATTTGCAAGTACGCTTGCCTTGTACCAAATTGGTAAGTTTGTCGGAGCTCTAGAATGTCATAATCGTGGTAAGATCTCGTGGCCCAAACGATAGAGAGATTGACTCAAGTACTTGAAGGAACCTGTTCGATTCCAGCTTGGGGATCCAATATATACTCTACCTATAAAAAGTTTCTCTCGTCGAATAAGTCAATGCTCGTGAGATGTATACCTGTTTGTTAAAAATTAATAAAAAAAATAAAAAAAAAAATTTAAAAATAAAAAATAATAATAAAAAAAAGAAACAGAGAGGAAAGTGTAGAATAAACATAAAAAATTTGTGTGGTTTATTTTCATAGGCTTATTCATGGAATTAGCTCGTATGGTCTCCTGTAAAAGTCGTACACATAATAAATTTTCAAGTTATTCTTTCAAATTGAAGGTGCTATATCGAAATGGCTATTTGGCTTGATTCCAGATAAACGACCATCACTTATGTATAGCTCACGTAAACCTCTTGGCAAATAAAACTCTAGCAATTTCTATTTATCATCAAAATAGATGGAATTGTTTCAGCGTAGTTCTGTATATCGATAGTTCGAAGTCTTAGTAAAGATAAAATTTCTCCCACATAAAATTCTTACAGACACCTAGGCAAGACCCAACAAATAAAACCCCCCCCCCCCGTATTAATAAGGAAAGCACGAAGGAGCAGATGCTGAGGGATAACATTTCCAAAATATAAGGTCGCTTAATTAACAGCAAATTTAGAAAGGATATATTTAAAACATATATTTGGCACTTATTTTTATTTATTTATTTTTTTATTTATAAAATTCACATCTCATGAACATTGCCCTATTCTAGGAGAGGAACATTTCTAGGTAGCATATACCTAGGATCCTCAAGTGGGATCGAACTGGTACCCTCAAGCACGTGGGTCAATCACGGTACAGAAAAGACTTTCATTATTTTATTTTAAAATCTTTAGGTCCATGGGGTTTGCCTCTCGTTGGTTCAATACCTTTCGATTTATCCAAAATAGAATTAAGGTTGGAAGAATTAAGGAGAGAACATGGCCCAGTAATCAGGTACTCTATCATATATATATATATATATATATATATATATATATATATATATATATATATATATATATATATATATATATATATATATATATATATATATATATATATATATATATATATATATATATATATATATATATATATATATATATATATATATATATATATATATATATATATATATATATATATATATATATAGCTTTATTAATCATTTTAAACTCATTTACCATTTATTTTTCAACTGAGTATATTTAAACCCTAAACAAGGGGTTCCCACCCATTTTTTTTTTTTTTTTTTGCTTGTGGATACCTTGAGTCCTTACCTTATGTATGTGGAACCCCCATATACTCATTTGTAATATTCCTAACTTAAGTAAACATTTTTTCTTGAAGACCCTCTCAAAGCTTCTGTGGTTCCCTGGGGATCCATGTGGTCCCCTGGGGGTTCATGTGGTTCCCTGGGGGTCCATGTGAGCCCCTGTTGGGAGACGATTCCCTAAGCAATCATTTGATATTAATGGACTCTATTTTTTTTTTTTTTTTTTTTTTTTAACACCAATAAAACAGTTGGAGAATTGGCACTGTTTTGTTTGTCTTCTTGTGTGAACCAAAGTTAATAAAAGAGGCCTTTCAAAGTCAAACGTTTATTGACAGACCTGATTTCAAAGCCTTTTCCTTTATTGAAAGTGACAAAAAAATAGGTAAGTTTTATTTTATACAAAAATTAGCCATATATATATATATATATATATATATATATATATATATATATATATATATATATATATATATATATATATATATATATATATATATATATATATATATATATATATATATATATATATATATATATATATAAGTAGTAATGTACACCAGAACCAGGTTGGGAATTTGCACTAGGAATTTGCAACAAGGCTAGGAATTTGCAAGGAATTTGCAAATTCCTATTTTCACGTACCTTTGTGAGGTGTTTTTTGCGGTTTTATCTTAATTGAGATCTTGTTTTGCGGTTTTATCTTAATTGAGATCTTGTTTTGCGGTTCTTATCTTGAGATCTTGTTTTGCGGTCTTATCTTTGATGTGATCTTGTTTTGTGGTGTTATTTTATTTGTTTTTTTAATTATTTCTCACCTATTTCTCACCTTTATGGTTTGCGGTTTCTTTTGACTTTGCCGCTTTCGCGTGTCCTTGGTTGTATTTTGCAAGGTTCCTTGATGACGTCATAGCTTGTATGTTTGTAAGGTAAATGACGTCACGGGTTGTATTTTGGAATGGGAATTGGAATGATACGTCACAACCTTCTTTTGTTAAGGGAATCTTCCAGCCAATCACAGTCCAGCATTGCTGACGTCACGGTTTCTCTCTTATTTGGAAAACTTGAAAGCCGAACAAACAAACGAACGCACGCTCTTAAAAACTCGATTTTTCATATCTCGAGACCGAGATTCGAACTCGGGTCCTTTGAATCAATTTCCATGCCTTTACCCACTAGGCCAACGGAGCAATTACTTGAAAAAGGAAAATTCTTTTATTTATGCTTTGTTTTTGTTTTTTTCGCGCGCGGCGAAGAAGACACACAAGCCGATGGGGTCGGGCGCAGGCGCGCGGTGCACACACACGCAGTCGGTTCGAGCGCGGGCGCTGGTGGTGCATACACATTTATTATTATTATTTTTTTTTTATTAATATATATATATATATATATATATATATATATATATATATATATATATATATATATATATATATATATATATATATATATATATATATATATATATATATATATATATATATATATATATATATATATATATATATATATATATATATATATATATATATATATATATATATATATATATATATATATATATATATATATATATATATATATATATATATATATATATATATATATATATATTCTCTTTTTTTTAAACTTAGAAAAAAAATTCAATTTTTGAATGGAAAAAAATTACTCAAGAGACGGTTCGATCTAGCGAACGTTACGTCGCTAGCGGAAGCTCTACCAATACTCCATCGAGCCAATACGAGTGGAAACGGCTTTATAGCTTTTAACATTAATATTTTCTTTTAAATGTTTTTGAACGGTAAAAACTTAGAGTATTTATTATATTTTTTTTCTCATTGTCATGGTTACAGTTATATATATATATATATATATATATATATATATATATATATATATATATATATATATATATATATATATATAAAGCATGTATTTTAAAGTATTTATAATAAATTATAATAGTATTCGTTTTACAAAACCTTATATTTACGAGTTTTCTTTTTTTTCATTCGAGAGAAAATGATTTTAAGCCCCGACTATTTTGACATGAAAAAAAAAATTGCTTTAAAGTCTTTTTAACATACATAAAATAAATATTTACAAATTCGGAATTATATATATATATATATATATATATATATATATATATATATTATATATATATATATATATATATTATATATATTATATATATTCTCTCTTTTTTTTTAAACTATTTTAAAAAAAATTTAAAAAAAAAAAAAAATTTATTATATATATATATATATATATATATATATATATATATATATATATATATATATATATATATATATATATATATATATATATATATATATATATATATATATATATTAATATATATATTTATATATATATATATATATATATATATATATATATATATATATATATATATATATATATATATATATATATATATATATATATATATATATTCTCTCTTTTTTTAAAACTTAGAAAAAAAATTCAATTTTTGAATAGATAAAAAATTACTCAAGAAACGGGGATCGATCTAGCGAACATCTCAGTCGCTAGCGGAAGCTCTACCAATTACTCCATCGAGCAATACGAAGCGGAGAACGGCTTTATAGGTTTTAACATTAATTTTTTCTTTTAAATTATTAATTTTTAAAATAAAAAAAAAAAAAATTTTTTATTTATTATTTTTTTCTCATTGTCATGGTTACAAGGATATATATATATATATATATATATATATATATATATATATATATATATATATATATATATATATATATATATATATATATTTATATATATTACATCAAGGCAAGCATAATAGAAATTTGAAAATAATTTTTTTGAAATGTTGTAATTTCAAGGAATTAAGAGGAAAGTAGATGGATATATAGGGAAACATTTTTAATTCAAAGATATATATATATATATATTATATATATATATATATATATATATATATATTTATATATATATATATATATATATATATATATATATATATATATATATATATATATATATATATTATAATAACTTTTTTTTATGTTATTATATATAAGCTTATATATTTTTTTTAAAAAAATACGAGTTTGCTCTTATAAACACTTCCATAAAATATTTTAAAATGCTTTTAGAAGGTCTCAAAAAACACCTGCATAATAATAGTAATAAATTTCTGTCTTCTTATCCACTTATCATTTCATCTCTACTTTAAACTCGTTTCAAGGCTTTTTAATAATAATATTGAGTTGTCAGTTACTATTAACATACATAAAAAGTAAATAAATTCATTACAAAAAACAAAGGAGAAAAAAAGCTTTATTTTTTCATTTTTTTATTACATAAAATATTTACATATTACAATTCAGGATATATATATATATATATATATATATATATATATATATATATATATATATATATATATATATATATATATATATATATATATATATATTTATTTAATAATAACAATAATAATAATGCTAGTGGACATAAGCACTTATTTTGTGGATTAGAAATAGTTGCCAGATCCCATTAACTTACAAACATACATGAAAAAATTTCATATTTACAGACATATATATATATGGATATATATATATATATATATATATATATATATATATATATATATATATATATATATATATATATATATATATTGAGAAAAGTCTATTTCAGAGGTTGTAATGTACCTTTAAAACCAAAGGGAATAGTGCGTGCAGTTCCGGGAATACTTACACGTTTACCTTCAGTCATACGGAATCGTTTGTTCCCTGTTCGTATTGTCATATTTCCAAGACGATCAGCTCTGAAACGTTCACAGTTGGTACAGTGAAGGTGGTATCTCTATTATTTACGGTTTGCTCGTGCTGAATATTTCTTAAGTCTTTATGTTTTGCTTTATATTCCAACTGTATGCTGATATTCCGGTGAATACATCTGACTGATTGCTTTAGCTGTTACATCATGATCCTTCAAACAGTTCTGGTATCTTATATGTTGTTCATTTTCAGCTGTAGTGTTATCTACTTTATCAAGGACTATTCGAAGCATATTCTCAAAATTGATGGCATCTGATGAATGCTCTATTTAAAGATATCCCCTTAGCTTTGAGAATATGATCAAATGTACCATCAGCTTTGGCAACACGTACAGAGTAACTCTTTGGACCTACACAAATAAAGCTGTCCGCATACGCATCTGGACCAAATTCAGCTAATCTCATCTGTAAGATCTCCAAGAAATTGACCGGTCTGAGGAAGCTCTACTCCTTCTTCAGCAGCAAAAATGCAGCTGTCTGTATCACAGTAGAGGGCTCGACCGTTTGTTTTTTCTAAAAGATTATACAATTCTACTCGTGCATAAGCTGTTGTGAATGATGCTATGGCCAGATTTGTAGATTTTGCAGTGGTTTCCTCGTATTCAGTATGCCGGACCCTTGAAATATACCGACCTCCTGCGACTAGAACGTCATGAATCTCCAACTCACGACGTTGGAACAATTTGAAGAGTTCTACCTCTGTCTCTGAGACTATATCTTCAACTTCCGGAGTCCGCATGGCCATGCGTCCCCACAAAGAATTTAACATCAATTTAGAAATATATCTCATTGCTGGATTCTTCTCCTTCATCTTCTCTACATCCAACTCGACACCCTCCCTTTCAAAGAAAGCCATTGCGAATGTACGAAGTTCTTCTATTCGTTCTCACACCGTCAGGATACCCCGAAGCTTCAGTCTTCCATTTTAGAAATGTTTGTACGAACTTGATGAAAACGTCTGAAGACTGTACAAATGCCCATACCTCGAAGATTTTCAAAATTCTGTAACCTTTCATTACAGCTTTCTCTAACTCAACCGAGGTATATACACCCTTAAATGCTCTCTGATTCGCATTATGATTACACTCATCTTTGTTTTCATGTTCAGCACATAATCTGCATAATGGAAAAACAAGCTTACCTTTCACTCTTAATGGAAGAACAGGGAAATATAAATCCTGAGGAGGTAAAACCTGAATATACGCAAGACCAAAATAAGTTGTTCCGAGCTCATTTATGAAATCTGGTATGGAAGGTAACCTTTCTCCCACGATCTTCATAGGAGTACCTATTGGAAACATCTTAGTTTTCTGAACGAAAGGATACAAAGAAGTAAAATCGTAATAATACAACTTTATCTTTCCTCCTGTAGACGGAAAATAATTAGTGAAAACTTCTGTTCTTCCACCAAAAAGCGCATCTCCAGGGGATAGTCTAGCGTTTATTGTAGAGTTAGAAACACTGTTCACATAATCTCCTAATTTTACTTTCTCCTGCTTTCCCCTTATTTTTATTTGTAAAGTATTTTTCAACTTTTCCCATGCACAGCCCCAAATTGAAATAACTTCATACCCTGCCTTCTTATAATTCTCTTCTTGTACTATGGTAGCTCTTTTCCTATCCAGTCTTGATGCATCGTATAATACCCCCTCAGGAACACAATCATGACCGTGAAACAAACATCCATTAAACAAAAGAACTACTTCTTTTTCCTCAGGGTCAAGTAAATGTAATTCATTTTGCTGACTCGCTGTAGGATGTGTCTCGTCCCATAAATCTATCATATTGTCAATATCATCATCAGCACTTGCTCTCGACCTGGTTGATAACAGTGGTGTTATCTTCACTACTTAGATCAACAAAATTAGCTTTTCGCCTAACCACTACCTGTCTTTCCTTTGCTTTCCTAACAGGTGAAGGTCTAGTTGGGTTTGCTGATCTAAGTGCACTTAACAATTCCATGGTATTGTTAAAATTTATCTCAATAGGTTTCGCTGAAGTCATTTGTACGTTTTCTCCCTCCTCCTCATCACTACTTAACTCAATAACTTCAGGTTCGACTATTGGTTGTGCTATTACTTGACCCCTAGCAGGGAGAATACGACGCTCTTCTACTCTTTCATCACCCTCACGCTGCTCCTGTATGCTTATGATTTTACCATTACTTCTCAATTTCTCGTACTTTTCAGTCTCTATTTCAAACTCAATGTCGGTATCTTTCAGCGTACTCACGTAACCGGACAATCGTTCGGCATATCCATTTTCGAATACCCATCTGGGAAAGAAATATTCCCTCTGGGTTTCAAAACACGCTCACCTCCGTTCCTAGCATGCTTTATTTCCTGTCCCGTGTATTTTTCAAGAAAAGTCAACCATCGAATACCTTCGTAACTAAACTTCTTCTCTTTTACTCTCCCAATATTCGCAATCATGTTTTCACCCATGAAATGCGTTCGGAAAATTCTAAAAGTTAAAGAAGCTATCGTGCAACACTCCTCAAGACAATCAATTTGGAATTTCGTTATAAAAATTTTCCTAAAAGCTTCAAAACTCTGTCTTAAAATCAATACGTCTTGTTTACAGTATGTAACACATTCCTGTAAAATATCATACTCCCTTCCTGAATTTTTAAAGTCAGCATGATACTCTAAAAATTCTTTCTTTTCTTTTTCAGTCATCCTTTCTGTTTCAAAATATTCTATTTCTGGAATCGGTCCTACATATTTCAGGTGTCTCTCCGTAAGGAATTTATAGGGGAACACTCCTTTAGCCAGTGTAATGTCGTTCAGACCCATACACTTTGAAAGTTTAGATAAAGCACAAGGCATATAAAGTAGGGTGTCTCTAAACAAAATGTTATGAGATGCCCCCATCGAAATTATACGTGT
>SEYY01001411.1:0-2500 GCA_009176605.1 Armadillidium nasatum | reverse complement strand
CCGGATATCTCGCGTCATTCATCCTTTTCATATGTCCGTACCAGCTCAGCTGCCGCCTCTCCACCACCTCACTCCACGACTCGACGTCAAGCTCCTCCTAATATTTGCACTCCTCATTCTGTCCAACCTAGTTACACTCCTTATCAGGCGCAGTGCTCTCATTTCCGCCGCCTCCACTCTACTTCTGGTTTTGGTGGTCAAAGTCCAAGCCTCAGACCCATACATCAAAACAGGTCTTAATATCGATGTATATATCAGGGTTTTCACCTTTCTTGGTATATGCCTGTCCTTTAACAGAGGGTACAACCGTCTCAGCACCCCAGAGAACTTCTCGATTCTGCCTTCTATCTCCTGCGCCATCTCCCCATCGGAGTTCACAGTCACCCCAATAATTGAACTTCTGTGTCTCCACTAACCTCACCCCATCCAACATTACCACAACCTCCTCCTGTCCCCTCGCAATTCTCATTACCTCCGTTTTACCCTTATTTACCCTCATTCCCTCTCTTCTGAACACATCTCCCCACCTTTCCATTGCCTGCTGCAAAGTTTCTCTGTTCCTTGTCACAACCGCTATATCATCGGCATATGCCAGAGCTACACCGAGCTCGTCTCCCATTCTACTTCCCTGATGCACCTGTCCATATATATAACAAAAAGCAGAGGTGACATCACTCCACCTTGTCTTACTCCAGATCTCACCGGAAACCAATCACCTATGCCATGTGCCGTTCTCACTGCACTTTCGCTGATTTCATACATTCCTCGTATTACCCTAGTCAATTTTGGTTCCACTTCATAAAAAGGATCCCTAAGTGTTTCCTACAGTTTCTCTCTAGGTACGGTGTCAAAAGCCTTCTCTAGGTCTATGAATGCAATATACATTTTCTTAGCCCACTCCCAGTTCTTTTCAATAAGCATCTTCAAACTGAAAATTAAATCAGTTGTTCCTCTGCCTGGTCTGAAGCCGTGTTGGGCTTGGTTTAGCTTCTCCTCCACACTTACTCTCAATCTCCTCTCCAGTATTCTTTCAAATATTTTGCTCACATGGGGGAGGAGGGATATCGCTCTATAATTTGCACATTCACTTTTATCCCCTTTTTTAAAAATAGGGCATATTATTGCTCTACCCCAATCAGATGGTATTCTTTCTTCTCTCCACACTCCGTTAAAGAGTCTCAGTAGCCACTGAGCCACGTCGTCTCCCACCTTGCATATCTCAGCAGGCAGCTCGTCACATCCCGGGCTTTTTCCATTTTTCATACTCCTGATAGCTCTCTTAACCTCCTCTATCGTTATTGGGTGCTGTCCATACTCTTGGTCTATCTCCTCCCTCATTTCTCTATCATCTACCACTGCATCCTGACAATCATACAATTCCGAAAAATATTCCGTCCATCTGCTCATAACTTCCACTTGCTCTATCACCAATATTCCATCCTTATTCTTAATGGAACGAGTCACCCCCGGATTTCGTCCCTTATATGTTTTCTCCATGTTGTATATCAACTCTTTCCCAAGACTCATCTTTTGCGTTTCTCTTTACTTCCTCTGCTCTGTTTCTACAGATCACATACTCACGCCTACTTTCCGGATCTCTTCTTTTCATCCACCTTCAAATAGACTTTTCTTCAAACAACATAGTGCTGCGGCCATGAAGCCTAACCTATCATGGCAAGGAACCGTCTAACCTTGAAGAGGTGCAGAGTCGACTTAATCACTGAGGAATGTTGAAGTATATATATATATATATATATATATATATATATATATATATATATATATATATATATATATATATATATATATATATATATATAATATATATATATATATATATATAATATATATATAATATAAAATTAATAATATATATATATATATATATATATAATATATTTAATATAAAGGTTTAAGAGCGATATTTAAATTGAGAAGGATTGATAGGATTTGAAATGAAAGAATAAAGGAGTTGTGAAGATGGAAGAGGATGTAGTGGATAGAGCGAAAGAGGGCGTGCTAAAATGGTTGGGACATAAGTGCAGAATGAATAAGGACAGGCTGGTGGGTAAGGTACTTAGATCTGAGGTGGATGGGGGCAGGGGGAGGGAAAGGCCAAAGTAAAGATGGATGGATGGAGTGAAAGAAATTTTGGGTGGAAGGAATTTGAGTTTACAATGGGGTGGAAGATTTGCGGAGGACAAAGTGAGATGAGCGGTGGTGAAAGGGGTTGAAGTGGTATGTTTGTGGCGAAATTTGGGGCACCACCCCAAAAGTAAATATATAATATAAAAAAAAAAAAAAAAAAAAAAAATATATAATATAATATATATTATTTATAATAATATATATATATAATATATATATATATAATATATATATTATATATTTATTATATATATATATAAACCTTTCCCTCAATTGTGGGGTGGTGTCTACCATAAGAAACAATCATTTCTAGTAATCATAAACTTGTCACTCTTTTCCACTCGTTTCTATC
>SEYY01001410.1:0-12787 GCA_009176605.1 Armadillidium nasatum | reverse complement strand
CTATTAGAGGCTTTTGTAGCCCATATAATTTTGAATAAATAGTCCAACTTTCAGCTCATTCTAAAAAGTGGTTTGGTACCGCCATTCTATTGAAAAAGGGTAAAATTTCCACAAAAAAAAAAAAATACTTTTAACTGGAATAGACTCGGGAAAACGCTAGAAATGGACTTTTCTTACCGGTAAAAAATCTATATACACTGAAAGTTTCATCAGAATCGGCTGAAAATTTAAAAAAAAAAAAATTTTTTTTGTATAATTTGCCATTTTAACCCCGGCCGGCAACCCCGGTTTTCCCTGATTTTTAGCCGGGGTCAGGAAAATGGCCGGGATTGGCCGGGGCCCCGGTCGGTTCATATATATATATATATATATATATATATATATATATATATATATATATATATATATATATATATATATATATATATATATATATATATATATATATGGTGCAATACGGCAGTAGGCCTGTATGCCACGGCAACATTCCATCTATCAGTTAGGCCTGTTTCACACGGCAATCTTCGGTATTTCAGGTTATAAGTCGAATTAAGTATGCTAGAAAAGTAAATAATAATAATAACAGACATATATGAAATAAAAGGAAAATAATAATAATAATAAAAATATAAATGTCAAAAAATTGTATTGAAATATCGATGTTTGTATATATCGATATTATGATGTCGGTGATAAAAAATAGTGACTATATATATATATATATATATATATATATATATATATATATATATATATATATATATATATATATATATTATATATATATATATATATATATATATATAGTAGAAAATCTAATAAAGGATTTTTTTTAAAAAATTCACAATCGTAACTTATTATGGCGGTTAAACGCGTCTTAAAAATAAAAAACTCACATACACCCACACGCACGTACACCTATACACACATACACACTGGAAATTAGATAAAGCATAGCCTATTAGCCTATGGAAAAGGCCAATAATTGCATTCGATAGTGTAAGGCTGGCATGGTCTTCGTCTACATTAAATGTTGATGATGAGTGCAATAAATGTGAAAATACACTTAATTCATTTTTAGTTTTATGTGAAAGTGATGAAAATGCATTAAATATTCTTTATAAGCACAAAATTTTGTATAAAACAAAAATATTTTGCCATTTTCTCTTTCATTACATAGAAAACGGACATGTTTGCTTTTACATACGGAGACGCTCATTGCCAGATCTATTTAAGAAGAAAATTTTACTGGACAGTTCCCTTCGTTTTTGCAGCATGAATACTATTTTTGTTTATGATTTTTTTGGTGGTTTTTCTTTTTATTATGTATTTATATTACTCGACCGAGAAAGAACAGTATGTGTAGAATGCATGTAAACATATTTTGAGTTCATATTTTCAATATAGTGAAAATAGGAGAGGTTCGTGCTATATCAAATTATTACCAATCATGCATAATAACCAAAAATAATATGTTAACCAGACTAATTTAAACAATTACCAATTAAATTTTTAAAAATGTGAAACTATTACTAAGCTACTCTGTTTTAGGATTTTGTCATACTATTAGGACTGCACTTATAATCAATATTTTTGTATTATAAATCTTTAATCTGATCAACATTAATAAGAACTTAAAACTATCCCTACTATGCTCTTTTGACGTAACTGTGATTATAGTACCGTGCTGTGATCAAACTTTTCATTTTCAAATATTGGTGCAAAGTAGGTGCTACAAAAAAAAATAAAAATACTTTGTCTTGAAGAGATAATTGGCAAGGCAAGTGTAGTTTTGTTCTTATGATTTATCTATGAGTGCAGTAATAATTATTTATATAGTATCGCCATTTTTTTTCAATAAAACAAAAAATTAAACTGAATAATAAGCAAGGGGCTGGGGTTGAGAGTGTCATAAGGACTTGTAATATCTCATTCATTAAGCCGACTACATCATTTATTTATCAAATACTCTCACATCGTCACTTATTTTTAATTATGGATATATTCTTAACAATAATCCTTATAATATGATTGTTTTATATTTTGCAATGTTCTAAAACCCTACTTTATTTTGTTTCTTAGAACTTCGACAAGCCTTCGAATCTAGGGATTAGGGATGCCGAAAAAGTTTCGATATATATCGATATAAATATTTTTTTACGATAGTATCGAAAAAATATAGATGATATTTTCAAACCCTTATATATCGATATATCGATATTTTATTCTCAGTATCGAACCAACGATATTTTTTTTTTAATTCTATTAATTTTTAGTAGTTCTCTGCTTCTTTATAAAATAAAATTTAAGCAAAATTTGTGGTATTGTTTATGTGCGTATATATATATATATATATATATATATATATATATATATATATATATATATATATATATATATATATATATATATATATATATATATATATATAATATATATGGTAAAGGTTAAGAAGTTTTCTGACCTTCGATATTTGGAAATATCGATATTCGAAAATTTCGATATATCGAAACATCGATATATCAATTCAAATTTTTTTGATATTTGTGTTATTATTATTTAGTTTTCATTTCATATATGCCTATTATTCTAATTATTTTTATAATTATTATTTACTTTCTAGCGTACTTAGTTCGACTTATCATAACCGGAACTACCGAAGTTGCCGTAAGATAGCAATATATATATATATATATATATATATATATATATATATATATATATATATATATATATATATATATATATAATGTGTGTGTATGTGTGGTGTAATACGGCAGTAGGCCTGTATCTCACGGCAACGTTCTTGTATAGGTTAGGCCTGTATCTTACGGCAACTTCGGTAGTTCAGGTTATGATAAGTCAAACTAAGTACGCTATAAAACTAAATTATAATAGTTATAAAAATAATTAGAAGTAATAGGTATACATGAAATGAAAACTAAATGGTAATAACACAAATATCAAAAAATTTGAATTGATATATCGATGTTTCGATATATCGATATTTTCGAATATCGATATTTCCAAATATCGAAGGTCAGAAAACTTCTTAACCTTTAACCTATATATATATATATATATATATATATATATATATATATATATATATATATATATATATATATATATATATATATATATATATATATATATATATATATATATATATATATATATATATATATATATATATATATATATATATATATATATATTATATATAGTTAAAAGAATATTTTCTAAGATCCATATATCGATATTTCAATATTTTTTAACCGATAGTATCGAAGTAATTTGAAAATTTTAAAAAAAATATCGGTAATCGATATATCGATATTTTTTAAAATATCGGCATCCCTATTCGACTCCTTCGATTTGTGACTTACAGAGTTGTCTGTTGAGTAGTCTTCAAGAGGAAAAAATACTTTTCAAAACCATTAAATCCAGGAAAAACAGAAAATATAAATAAAAATATAACTGAAAAATTGAAAACAATAGACAAACAATATTCTGTTATTGCAGTGAAAGTCTTCTTAGCTGGTAATTTTTATTAATGAGCTCTAAAAGCTTTTTCTTAATCTACACCAAAAATAAAGTGCTGAAGAAACAAATTATATATAAGATTATTCTGTCAAATTAATAATATAAAATTAAAAATTAATGAAACAAGACCCATAACAAAGATTAAATATAAAAATTAATGAAATGCAAGTTAAGTCCTTATTTATATAAGACCTGATATTACTCTCAATGGCCGGAGGAAGTATGTGACTGGAGAGTTCAAAAGAGCAGAGTCCTTTGTAATCGTGATAAAAGTACTGTAAATATTATTTATATACTTTCACTATTTTGTCTATTAGTCTATTACTCTATTGTATATATTTTTATAGTTTTAAGTTTTCATTTATATTGGAGAAATTGTATTAAATTCTCCTTCATAAGTTTTTATAAAATTGCTCTGTTTGTTTGTTTCCTTGTATCTCTTGTTCAAAGACATTTTTATTTTTGGTTCTTCCAGACAATAGCCATGAAGGAACTATTTGAGCATCAACAAGATCTTTTATATTTATGAACTGAACATCAAAAAATTCTGATATTGATTTAATACATTTATAAAATAAAAACACAGACAATAATTCTAAAGAGGGCAGAGCCCTTGATTTGAGAGGAGCTACTTTGGTTTTAGAAAATATTAAATTTGAACTTTGACCTATTCTATAAACAGCAAAACCATAACAAGATGTTGATGCATCACAAAATATGAACAATGAATTTGAAGTTAAAGGAAAGATAGCACATCTTTCAATTTCAATATTTTTGAGTTCATTTAACTCTGAACAGAGATGTAACCAAGATAATAAAACATTAGAGCGGACCTTCTCGTCCCAACTTAGACCTCAACTACCATAAATTCCTAATTAACAAACGGCACTTTAAAAGAGGTCGAGGGGGTCAAAAATCTTTGAAACAGCTGAAAACAATAACTTTTTAGTATCTTCTTTTTTGTTTTCTGAAAAACTTGCAAGTTTTAACTTATCTGAATAAGGATTATAAAGGTAATCCAGAACCTTATCTTCTGATTCTTGAAGTTGTATCATTCTATTTTCTTGCATAATACTTCTTAATGGCTCATTATTTGAGTCTCAACTTCCAAGGTGGAATCCACTTACTTCCATTCTTTTGTTGCATTTCATGATGAAGTTCTTTTAAACGTTGTGGGTCATTACCACTAAAGTTCAGGTTATCAACAATAAAATTATTTGATTATGTCTGAGTACATTCATAACTTGAGTACCACTGAGCTGGATGTTTGATGATGTAGTTGAGAATGAATGGGGATGAAGTGAAACCGAAAAATGTTGTAGAATGCCGATAATATCTTAATTGTCCATTACTTTTTCAAAAGAAACAGAAGCGATTGCGGTCTTTCATATATTTTAATTTAATCTGAGGGAAGGCCTGCTTCATATCAGATATCATAACAATTTGATTTGATCTGAACCGAAATAAATGTCCTAATATGGAAGTCATTAGATTCAATCCGGTATATGCTGCTTCATTTATAGATGGAAGTGAATTAACCTTTAATGAGCAATTGAATACAGGCCTAACTTTTGTAGAAATTTGTTCATCAGTTTTGATATCAGGCTTGTGAGGAATTCAATTATAGTTTTTATATTCAGAGGGAGTCACCCTGAATTCCTCAATAATACCATCAGCTAACTGTTGCTGAAACGTCATTATAAGTTTCAACTAAGTTTTTTCTTTTTAAATATTCATGAACACATTTAAGTACCGTAAGAGCAATATTATGATTTAAAGCCAGCAGCAATAGTTTTCCTCTATCCAAGGAAGATTAACGTGGTATTTTCGTTCCTTGAATTCTATACCACTTCTGACTTTTTAAATGTTTCAAATCAAATTCAAATTTATTTTTCATATTTTCAAAACCTAAGGTTCTATCTTGAACATATTTTCCAAACTCTGTTATACTTCCGAATCAGTTAAAATATGACTTAGAGGACTAAAATAAGAATGAACAGGATTCAAGACAGCATTAACAAATGTCTGATTTACTTTTATTTGATTTTCAGTTTGAAAGTCCGAAGAATGTTTAGGAAATTTAATTTGATAATGATAGAGAAAGTTTGTAACATTTCTAAATGGAATGATAGATCCATCCCTCATTTTAAAGGCTGATCCACTCATGTATTTGACTAACTCTAGCATAGGGAAACACTCTATTAAATCTTACCTAATAAGGCGTCCAATTCAAAAAACATGAGTTATTGGCCAGTATCAACTAATTTGTAAGATTTATTTCTCAAATTCTTGAGTGCACTATCCATAAAGTTGACTTCATAATTTAACTGAAGATCCTCATCTATCAAAAGAGAAAGTGGAAAGCAAAATTTATTAATATAAACATCAAGTAAAATTTCATTTAAAATGCGAGCACTAACAACTAAATAAGTTTTAATATCAAATTTGGTACCCTGTTGATTCTCTATAGATATGTTAAGTTTATCCAGCACTCCTTTTGAAAGATAAGAACGTTGAGACCCGCTGTCTGACAGGCATCGAATATAAGTTGAATTTTTATCTCTACCCACCTTTATAGTTATAGTAGGTACTAAATATAATTTATTAATACCTTGACTAAAACACATATGATTCTCTAAGGAAGGTGTTCTCCTACTACACAAGGCAGTGACGTGATTCTTTCTATTGCAAATCTGGCATCAAAAGAAAGGTTCATCATTTAGTCCAGGGCACTGGTCTGCACTATGCTTAGAGCTGGAGCACCTATTAACATTTGTTTTAAAGTTTTGTAATGATGCAAAGGAATTATTTTTCTCATATGGTCTAGAGTCTCATCAGACCTTTGAGATTGATTGTGCTTGGATCTGAAGTGATAATTATCTGAAGGACTGAATTGTTTAAAATTAGATTTTACCTTAGATTGATATTGAGGTTTAAACTGGTGGGCATGATGAAGTAGTTCAATTTAATTTTGACTGCTATTCTTGTCCTGATTATTTGAAGTTTTCACGATATTTTTAAAACCTCATTATAATTCTCAAATATCTGATTTAGATCAAGATAATTGGTATCTAACTTACGACTAATTTCTCTCACTACCACATTTGGTAATTTAGACAAAACTATGTGAATCAGAACCAATAGCTCTGCAAGCTCTTCCAGAAATTTAACTATATAACTTTCCAAATCATACACTAACCTGTGAATTTCATTTAAATATTCTCCAGAAGTATTATCAAACTTTGATTTTACAAAATGAGTCAAAGATAGGCTTTAGAGTAATGATTTTTTTAATACTTTCATCTACTATCTTCTACTATAAATTTTTCATCTCGAAATTCTTTATTAGATACTTCTATTGCCTTTTTATAATTTTCCTCATTTATTGAAAGATTCTGAATCAATGAGAAGGAATATCCTTTCAGTTTATTTTTCAGGCAATGTAATTTTTGAATTTTGAAATAAAAGTTTCATAGGCAAACTTATTAGTTTCATTGCCTTCAAAGAAACCACAATCTAGAGTCTTAGGAATAGATTCTCCTAAATGAATACAAATACTTGAAACATTTTGAGAGGTGGTATCTGACGTCACTAAAGAGCTAATGATTTTATTTAATTTTTGTTAAAGTAAATCTTTTTAGTGTAGTTTAATTAACAACCCATTTGAAGTAAATAAAACACTTTTGTAATAAAACATGTTTACTTAGAGAAAAGGAAAAAATATCACAGGCTATATGTTACATACTATTGTTTAGTAACTACAAAAAGAGGATGGCCAAGTTGCCAGATTATTCTTTACATGATACATAGTAGCTAAATAAAAAAAAAAATGCTCTATAAAAATAATGAATAAACAATATTTTCTTCAACACTCTCCCTTATTGTTTATTCTATAAAGGCTAGTCCATTCCTAATTTTTCATTCAGGATCATGAGTCTTGGCTTGTGTAGTGGCTTTGTGAGTCCATCTGCAAGTTGATTTTCACTGCTAACCTTGAGTACCTCAATTTCATCATTCTGAACTTTTTCTCTGACAAAGAAATGGCGTACCTTTATATGTTTAGTTCTTTTGTGAAATTCTGGATTCTTGCTGAGTTTGATTGCTGCTTCATTGTCAATCCAAAGAGTGGGCTTCTTGTAAACTTTTGTGATCTCTCCTAGAAGTCGATGAATCCAAATAATTTCCTTTGTTGCTTCACTAGCTGCCATAATTTCAGCTTCTGTTGTTGAAATTGCAACTGAGCTTTGTTTCTGACTAGTCCATGAAATTGCACCTCCAGCATATAAGACATACAATTCCAGTTGTTGAATGTCCTGTTTTCTGGTCTCCAGCATGATCTGCATCACTGTATCCTTCTAGATGATTCTGTTCACTATTACTTCTATATATGATACCTTTTTCCAGAGTACCTTTCAAGTATCTAAATACTCTTTTAACTTTTGTAATATCTTCTTTTGATGGATTATCTACACTTCTGGCAAGATAACTGACAGTAAAAGCAATATCTGGTCTTGTTCCTGTTGCTAGATATAGAAGAGCTCCTATAGCTGATCTGTAAGGAAAACTCTCCCTGGTTTCAATGTCATGTGTAACTTTATCTTTTATAATTGGAGTTGACACAGCATTGCAATTTTCCATACCAAATTCTTTTACTATTTTCTTTGTGTAATATGATTGACTGATTTTCTTTGTACCATCACTTCTTGATTCAATTTCAATTCCTAAAAAATAAGTTGCAGGTTTATATGTAATTTTAAATTCTTTCTTTAATTCTTCTAAAAAGTTTTGTGATTCTTCATGACTTGTTGATATCCATCATCAACAATGCAAGTAATTATGTCCATTCTGGTTATATAGACATGGGCTGACATGGTTCCAAATCTTTCCCAACATCTTGCTTGTAAGACCAACAAACTTTTCAATTTGCATACTGTTGTGGTGTTTAGGATGTTTTAGGTGAGTATGTCTGTAAGTCTTTTCCAGTAAGGCAGGCAGACTTGAGGGTACGGTAGGTGAAGAGGGTCTTTTTTTTTTGTGTTTGTATCATATTTCTTATTATTATTATAATATTTATATATATTTATTATTTATTTTTTATCATTATATATATATTTTTTTATATGATTGTTGAATGAAAGGCATGAGTGGTGAGTGTCCAGGCGGTTTCAGGGAATCTATCTTTTCACCTCCTGTTTCTCTAGTTTTAATAACCTTCTATTCTGTCTTTTTTTGTTTTAGTCGTCTGGCATTCCCCACTCTGTGTGAAAGGGAGTGATTGTGGTTTTGTATGTAAATGGTTTATTATGATTTTTTTTTTTTTTTAGGTTAATGATTGAAATTTTGTTTTGTTTGAGTAGATTGAAGAAGTGAAGAAGTATTGAGTGAGACACAGGATTTTCTGGTAAACAGGTACTAATTTTTATAACCTTATTATTATCCTTGTTATTATTTGTTATATGATTATGATGATGGTTATTATTTTATTATTATTATTATTATTATTGAAATTATTAAAATGAAGTGTATTATTATTATTATTATTATTATTATTATTATTATCATTATTATTATTATTATTATTGAAATTATTAAAATGAAGTGTATTATTTATTATTATTATTATTATTTATTATTATTATTATTAATATTATCATTATTATTAGATGTTAAGAAAGAGGGTTTTTCTTTCTTTCCAGCTCAGCTGCACTGTGGGTTGGAAAGAGAAGAAAAACTGAACGGAACTCCGTTCAGTTTTTTTCTGTGACTGGATTTTTTTTGTGACTGAAGTTTTTTTTTGCTTTCAACAATCATTTTTTGCTTTTTGCTTTTTGCTTGATTTGCTTCCTATGCTTTGATTTCCGTGAAGGCCAACAGTGAATGACTTTATAATATCCGGTTACGGTATGATCTATTAAAAACAGATAAGCCTGTTTACTGTGAAATTTGCATGGTTTGCATTTGAAGGCTATCAATTTTTTTGTATACCTACAGAAGAAAAAAAACATTAATTCAAACAAAGCCACCTTATTTATCTTAGGATTGAGCCAACATTCTGATTGGTTGTGGTCCAGTGCAGAGGAAGATTATTTTTACGCGTACATTGAAAGAGGCCTGTGTAAAGGGGGGTAAAAATAAATTGGGAAATTGGGAGGGGAAATTACCGTACGGTAATTGTGAAATAAAAAACGTTGTTTTTTATTATTTTCATTGTTTTTGTTATTTTATATATTATTATTATTATTATTATTATTATTTTATTATTTTTATTTTTATACACAATAAATTATTGCATATGCTTTGTTATCTTATGTATTAATATTATTTTTATTTTTGTTAATTTATATTTATATTGCATCTTATATTATCGGTCCGATTATTATTGTTATATTTCTACATTTATTTTTTATATAATAAATTATTGTGTTTTGTTTTTTTTTGTCCTTCACTGTCCTTGATAGAGAGCCTTAAATAGTTATTTTTTTTGTAACTGCCACACCCCTTTGTTTTTGTGTAACTGCCACAATTTTACAATTCCTGTATTTTCGAGACTTATCAACAAGATACTTTGTACAGTTAAAAAATGTCATAGTTTCTTGTACAGTGAGTAGACTTAAAGTTAGGATTCTTATTTTTTCCTCAACTGAAATTGCTGAATTATATTTTTCTTTGAGCCCATACCATAATTTCATCAAATCTATAAAAAATTTTTTTTAGAACTTTTTAATTAAAAAAGTTAAATGTGTGTATTTATATATAACAAAAACAAATTGTTGAAAAAGTTGTATGTGTAAGTTAATATTGAGCTTGCAATTTAATTCGTTTAGTACTAGTTAATTTCATCAAATCTTTAAAAAAAATTTTTTCAGAACTTTTTAATTAAAAAAGTTAAATGTGTGTATATATATGTATAACAAAAACAAATTATTGAAAAAGTTGTATGTGTAAGTTAATTTTGAGCTTGCAATTTAATTCGTTTAGTACTTGTTAGAACTTAAAATTAACTAGTCTTGTACACAAAGATAAATTATTTTATATATATATATATATATATATATATATATATATATATATATATATATATATATATATATATATATATATATATATATATATATATATATATATATATATATATATATATATATATATAGTGTACTGGATAATAATTTAATTTATATATATATGTATGTGCCTTTCTTTTTAGCTTTATATATGCCTCCTCACTTGAAGTTAATTCTTCATGTATTTTTTCATTCAATGCTTGTTCCAATTTTGACTTCAGTACACTTTTTGCTCTGTAATACTTGCTCTTTACAGATTTAGCTTTGCTGTGGCCAGGAACAGAATCTGAAATTTGTACAAAGTTGATATGTCTAGAACATTAATTGATAAACAAAGGAGCATACAATAGCTCTCCTATTTTTAAAATAAATATAAATGTATGCATATATATATATATATATATATATATATATATATATATATATATATATATATATATATATATATATATATATATATATATATATATATATATTATATATAGAGGATATTCATAAAATTTATCAAATTGTGCATAATCTAAAAGTTACTTACGCATTTTTAGTGGAGAAACATTTAGTGCTTCAAGTGTTGTATTAGTTTCATCTATATCAACATACATTATATCATGATCAGGATCTCTAGGGTTACACTGCATATCTGAACTGCTGCTGGATGATGCTGAAACACTCGGAGACTTAATGAATTGCATGGATGCAGGTTTATAAGCTTTCAACTTGACATAGCAATTTGTGCATATGAAGTTTATGTCAGGATCTAGATTATTTTGATTTTCTATCTTTAATTTAAATTCTTCCGTAAGTATTCTCAGGTTTTTAGTAATCACCTTTTTATGATATAGAAATGGATTGCAACACACTCTTTTATAATTTTTGCTCATTTTAAAATCTGAAAATCTGTAGAGGTATATATATATATATATATATATATATATATATATATATATATATATATATATATATATATATATATATATATATATATATATATATATATATATATAATCCATCCAACTCAACTATATCCCTCCCTATGGAAAAAAGCATTAATCATCCCTAAACTAAAACCTGGCAAAGACCCTTCAAACCCCTCCTCTTACCGCCCAATCTCCTTATTATCCACCATCTCAAAACTTCTTGAAAAACTAATCCTAAATTCTATCCTCCAATTCATCCCACAACAAAACTTCCAACACGGGTTCAAACCCAACCACTCCACCACCACTGCACTTACCAACATCATCCAACCTATAATAAACGGACTAAACCATAAGCCATATCACAAAACTATATTAATAGCAATTGACATAAACAAAGCCTTCGATACTGTCCCGAGACATAATCTTATCCATAAAATCCTCCAATCCAACATCACAACAAATACTAAGAAATGGCTATCCAACTTCCTATCAGGAAGAACCGCCCAAATACAACAAAACGGCCATAAATCACGTACCATCAACATAAGGAACGGAGTTCCCCAAGGAGCCATACTCTCCCCCACTCTATTCAACCTATACACAGCAGACCTACCACAACCCCAAACAGCTTCCACCCGCATCACTTCATACGCCGACGACATAACTATTGCCACCACTCACAAAGACCTCACCACCGCAACAACACTCACACAAGACTACCTAACACAACTCCAAACTTGGCTAATAGAAAACAGGATGACGGCATCACCAAACAAATCCTCCATAACCCTCATAACAACAGACAAACACATATCCAACACCTACCCACAAGTCCTACTAAACAACACCCCCATACCCTTCAACAAATCCCCAAAGATTCTCGGCCTAACATTTGACACTCACCTCACTTTCTCCAAACACATTCAAAATACCACCACAGCCGCAACCAGAAAACTCAACATCCTCAAAACAGTGGCTAACACTGATATACACAACAACATACAAACCTCAATTGCAATCTACAAACAATTTATACGCCCCACCATCAACTATGCCTCCCCCATCTGGCACCCGCTCTGCTCTCCGACAAAAACTTAACGACACTCCAAATAACACAAAATAAAGCCCTTCGTACCATTACCGGCTGCACACCCACAACCCCTCAACAACACCTTCATAACGAAACCAAGATACTACCTATAAGGAACCACCTCGAAATGATAGGCACCCAATTCTATGCAAAAACCCGTCTACCCACAC